>LQNS02277097.1:39289476-39299731 GCA_001587735.2 Parhyale hawaiensis | reverse complement strand
CTGCGGTAATGGACTTAATTTTACTGCACTGCCGTAATGGACTTAATTTTACCGCTCTGCTATAATGGACTTAATTTTACTGCACTGTCATAATGGACTTAATTTTACTACACTGCTATAGTGGACTTAATTTTCCCGCTCTGCCATAATGGACCTAATTTTACTGCGCTGCCATAGTGGACTTAATTTTACTGCACTGCCATAGTGGACTTAATTTTATTGCACTGCCATAGTGGACCTAATTTTACTGCACTGCCACAGTGGACTTGAATTTACTGCACAGCCATAACGGACTTAATTTTACTGCACTACCATTGTGGACTTAACTTTACTGCACTGCCATAGTGGACTTAATTTTACTGCACTGCCATAACGGACTTAATTTTACTGCACTGCCATATTGGACTTAATTTTACGGCACTGCCATAGTGGACTTAACTTTGCTGCACTGCCATAATGGACTTCATTTTACTGCACTGCCATAGTGGACTTAATTTCACTGCACTGCCATAATTCACTTAATTTTGCTGCACTGCCATAGTGGACTTAATTTTACTGCACTGTCATAATGGACTTAATTCTACTAAGCTTCTGTAATGGAGAAATTTCACTGCGCTTCTGTATTAGACTGAATTCAACTGAGCTTTTGCTTTGGATTCAATTTTGCAACGTGTCTCTACTGTACCGTACTAAGTTTTACTGCATTTGTGGATTGGGCATAATTTTGTTACACTTCTGCAGTGAACTTAATTTCACAACAATTCTGAATTGTACTAAATTTTAATACGCCTCGGCATTGCACGTCACTTTACTACTTGATTTTTCTACGCTGCGATATTAGACCTAATTCTGCTGCGCTCTTGTATTGTGCTTCATTTAACAGAACTTTTATATCGGATCTAATTGTACTACGCTTCTGCATTGGACTTAATTCCACTGCACTTCTGTATTTGACAAATCCTATTACGATTCTGCTGCAAGATCCTTGGATAATGGATTTGTTCCGTTTCAAACAGAGCAAATTCATTAACGATTCATTTCTATATACTGGCAGGTCAAGAGGTAAAACAATATTGTACTTTGGGACACATGCTAGCTGAAGGTACGGTCATAGTCCGGTATCTTGGTACACATAAGGCATGTTCGATTGGATCACCATAGTCGATTTCAGCCAAGCCCGTTTGATTAGACGTGTCCGGAAATGAGACAGTAACTTGAGTTTCGCCACTCTGAATCGTGATGCAAGCGTTCGAAGCAGTCCGATTTTGTGAAGCAGACTGAATTCTCCATTTTATGTACAAGTAAGACTAAGTTGATGGATATCTCACATGCAGGCAATTGATGAAGAGTCAACGTCAAAGACTGGAATCAACAAGTCGAAGCCAGAGCTCCTCTCTGAAGAACTGGGCAAGTCAAGCTACGAGGTTTAATGGCGCTGCGCAATCGAATCCGCGAATAGTTAACAAAAACTATGCTACATGAGAGACCAGTCTACCTGTTGACTTTATCCACATGAGAATTTGGTAATTTACCAGTTTACAAAGTTTTTTGTATTCAACGCAAGAGTGCTGATGGGAAGAATTCAATATTTCTGAACACTTTCCAAATGAGGCCATAATACTAAATACGTTTCAAAACTTTTGTGTAGGCTTACGGCTGTAACCGCATACGATCAAGACAATTTAGTTTTTTTTCGACTCTTCGTGCACACGGACTATCATATTATGAACACATTCTATAATAGATGGGTAGACACTAATTACGGTTTCCTGCAGGTAAGCGATAATCTCAAACACATTTGGCTATAAAGAAACAAAGAAATAAGAAACAAAAACAAATATAGGTACATGGGTAGGTACAAGCAAGCAACCATCCAACCTACCAACCAAAAATATGCAACATTAGAGGTTACTTTAACCGCTGATGATTAAATCCCCATCAAACGATTCATTAATCTTTTCCAATGAAGCATCAATCAAATCTATGAAAGAGCTGCATCACTGGCAACGACGATGGTCTCGCCAGGGGGTATCCATTGGACTCTGGATGGTGCGTCAATCACGGTGTTATACGGTCGAATATTGTTCCTTGTGTACTATAAGATTCCACTCAATTCTACTGTAGAATTAAAGGCAGTTGCTAGGTTGCTATCCAACAATCGCTGTTGAAACTTCTAGTATTAAATATAGTATTGCTAAAGTACTTATTTTGTTTCTTATGTGACCATTGTTATTGAAACTTGGAATATTCAACCTAGTTGCTAGGATATTGATTCGGTTTCTTATCCGATCATCGATACATGTAAACTTGTAGTATTATATGCAAATTTCGCTTCTCAGCCGACCACTACTATTAAAACTTGCAGTATCAGACACAGTTCCTAGCTTACTAATAACATGTCACACAGCGATTGATAGTAATACTAGTGTAGTATTAAACATAATTGTTAGGTTACTAATTTCATTTCTCATAGAAGCACTGATACTTAAACGTTTAGTAAACGAAACACAGTTGTTACGCTACTAATTTCGTTTTCACACACATTCAATATTCCATTATTAAATACAGTTTCTAAGTTACTAATGTTGTTTCCCGCCCCACCATTACATTATTTTGCATTATCATAAATAGTAGCTAGGTTACTTACTAAATAAATTTATAACTTATGTTACGAATTTCGTAGCCAACACGACATAATACGAGGCGTGGCACCAAATACAGTAACTATATTAAGAATTTCGGCTCAAGCTCGTTAACTGAAAGTAGTTTCTAGTTTACCTAGTAACGTTTCTCCCTGAACAGTAGAGGTTAACTCACTTATGCTCATGCAGTGTTACAATCGCGAAAAAACAGAACTGATTCTATGAAAACTCTGAGCACTCTGAAAGCACATACTTCCGCCACGCAAGGCAACGGTAACGAAAAATTCAAGTTGGTTCTGAAACCATGATTTTCTTTGTATCAACACCAAAATCTAACCATTTACGCCTTTTCATAGAAGCTATTAACAGATTCCATAATTTTCTAGAATATATGATCAAAACTTTTTGAGTTATGCTGCTAACAAACATTAGGCCAAACATAAGTAAAACACACAAACAGACCGACCAATCCTAACCAAAGCTTAATCATTTATGTCTTTTAACATTACTAGCAATTCCTGTAAATTTCATAAAGATCCATTCATAACTTTTTGAGTTATTGTGCTTACAAGCGTATTATCAAACACAGCCAGAAACAAACGAATCAACAGATCATCACAAAAATTTGATCATTTTCTCGTTGTAATATACGTAACAACTCGTGTAAATTTCAGAAAAAAATTCGTCCATAACTTTTTGAGTTGGGGTAATAAGAAAGAAAAAGACAGACAAACAAGTAATCAAACAGATGAACGGATTTTCACCAAAGTTAATCATCTGTTACTGTTAACAGCCCTAGTAAAGTTCGTAAAAATCCGTTCATAACTTTTCGAGTCACCTTGGTGACAGTCAAACAGACAGACAACCACGACAAAAACATAACCTCCTTGGATGAGGTAATAACCGTTCATTTCTGGAAGAAATGGGTTTAATCACGCGGCTTCAACCTCCGTTGTTAGAATCTAAATTCTGTGAGTCATTCAAAGTTTAGTTCGGTACTCATACGGACTTTCGCTTAGAAACAGTTCATAGGTTACTGTCTCTATGACTCACATGCACAAGAAATATAGATGACTGCATTTGTTGTGGATTTAAATACAATTGCTAGGTTACCATCAATGGTCTAGCGACACAGATATGGATTTTCACACCAGCCGTAGTATGAAATAAAATTACCAGGTTGTAACTTATTTTACTACTCATGCAAACGTGAACGTTCGGACTTACTGCGGCATCAAATATATGGGCATGTTATAGTTAACAAAGTCATATGCATTTCGGCAATCGTATCAATACAACAGTTACCGTTTATGCGCAGCCAAATCAGGAGCAGAGTTAATGCAACTGGTATCCCTATAACGGTGAAGTCCGTTAAGCCGCTTGTCATACATATATGGTCGTATGATATTGTTTTTCGAGAGCTGGCTTGTGTAGATGGCCCTACACCCGCCAAATGTAACGATAATTTGGCAGTTTATCTTATTGTAACATCTTCCTGATAGGGATACTCGCCACGTCACCAGCATCAGAATTTTCCGAGATCTTATAATATTTAGGTGGCAGCCACAACCGCCAAATATCTACAGTGTTATCACTCAGCATTTCATTCACCGCAGTGCACAATTTAAAGCATGCAAAGGCAAATTTAGAGACGCAAGCATGCATAAAGCAACTCACTGAGCTGGTTTTGCTTGCGTTCAAAACCAACGGGTTGCAGTTAGTTTATGGCAATCACTCGTGGAATTAAATGCCTTGAAAACATCACTGTCAGTGCCGTTGTAATCCCGCACGCTGATGCACGGCCAAACAGTCATGTTATAAAGATTCCAGTTGCCGTGTACATTGGTGAGCACAGTTACAACATAAATGCATTCTGGTCTTCATGAGCCAAGTCTCTGCAGTGGAAGAAGCAGCTCTACAGAGCCTTATCAAGGGGAACTCTTCACATTGTTTTCCACCAAAGAACATATGAGTCAGCGCATTTCAATGGGATTGTGCTACACAAATTTTCAGCATGAGAAGTAAGAACGTTATTTTGGAGTATCGTTCATATGCTATCCGGGGAAGGAAATTTGAACTAGATTAGCTTAGACAGCTGGCAGTAGACGGACCAAGAGGCCCATTCCCAGACAATAGCCGAGACTAGCGCTCCGGACCGCTGTGAGCTATATGTAGGAAAAAAAAAAACATATCTCAGGGTAAACCTTTGCTTTGTCATTCAATGCAGGCAGAAATTAGTACGTCAGCGAACCCCTGTTGCTTTTCCTGTCATCTACTCTTCAGTGGACGTTTGCAAAAATCTAATATTCTGGCTGTAAGTTTGGATTTGTACAGTCTCGTTCCCATATCACTTTTACAATTAGCCTACCAACAGCTTCAGGCAGAGGAGCTTAGGTTCATCTATGTAAGGAATAAGCTGTTCCCTGGGTTAGCCCAACTGCTACTGCGTACCCCGGATACATCAATACGATATCGTTTTTGAATTATAAAGGAGCTGAATTTAAAACAATTTTCGAAACTAATATCACCTCAAAATTAGGCAATTTGGGAAGGCTTCCTACAGATAAACGCTCAGATAACTCTCTCATAATAATAAGATTATCCCACAATATTAATAATGCTCAGCTTGGCTGCTTGCTTTCTTACTTGTTTGCTTCATTGGCTTCCCATCCCCTAGCATGTCGGTATTTTGGATAACACTGATCCTCAGCGATTATGACTGACGCGCCGTCCAGCCGAAATTCTTTACTATACGTGGCATTTTCTCAAGCTTCTTACAAAGCAGTTTGTTATCACACGTTTTTCAATAAATCTTCTTAAATTTGCAAAGAAGGGCATGTCTATACTTGGACCATATCAGGGAAGTGAGAAACAGATGGTATCGCTGGAACGTAACCCGTCACCTTACTAGATAGAAAGTTCCAGGGGTACAAGTAGAATGCTTAATTTACGTCTGATAAATTATGAAAAAAAAAACGAAAACAGAGCTCCGTCGCAGCAATTTTTCGTCGTCCTAATGTGATAAAACAGGCCACTGGTATAATTAGGTATATCAGTTTGAGTGAAAAGGAAGGGGAAAATACAAGAAAAAACTGAACCTAGCTTTTCCACATAGGGAAATCCCACATGGGACAGCAAATCAGAAAGAAAATAGAAGAACAAAGCAAAGGTCGTCAATAAAATCAAAGTCATTAAACATTATTCTGCACTACAAGTGAGGAAGAGGAGAATGGAACATAGTTTATTGAAAGAAAAAAATAAGGAACTCATGCATGATGACACACTGGATTGATGACCATAGGTACAGTACTTCGAAAAAGAAGAGCAAGAGAAAATAACAACAAAATTAAAATTAGTAAATAAATCTATGTAATTACAAAGGAAAGGCGTCCCAAAAGCCGAGCAAGCTGAAGTAATGCATATGGAGTCCCCCTAGAGAGCAAAACCTAATGAAACACCGTATGTTTTTCAACATACATTATTTTTTTTACTAGTGTCCCGAGCCGTCATTGTAAATGACGGCATATTGGGTTATTAATGACTGGTGCACGAGTTCGATAAATGACGGCAGTAATTTAGCCCTTCAGGAAAACCCCCGCTGTCTCCTGTGCTTATTACTGTTCAGAAGGCTTCTTTATTGAAAATTCAGCATTCTGCGTAAGAATTTGGATGTATATATTTTAGTGGCCCATGCCGTTATTATAAATGAAGGCAAAATATTAACACTTCACCAAAACCCCCGCCGTCTTTTGGGCTTCCTCATTTTTCCCCTATCTAATACTGAAGAAAAAGATTCCAAGGTACTCAACTTTTTTTCGCCTTTTAAAATCTGAATTTTCTCCTATCTTATTAGTTGTATTATCCCCCTATCTAATAGCCTACTGAAGAAAAAGATTGCAAGGTACCCAACTTTTTTTTTTCGAAGAAAAAAAATTGCAAGGTTCCCCACTTTTTTTTTACATATTGAAATCTGAATTTTCTCCTATCTTATTCCCATAGAGCGCGACAGGAAAGATATAAATATATAAATAAATAAATAAATAAAAAACGACGTGAATTATTATATAGTAGATAATTTTTCACTATAATTATCAATATTAATATTATACTGAGTAGATTAAGACTCCGTTTCCACAACAAAGGCTAACTCACAGAAGAAGAATGAAGGGACATACAATACGGCGATACGAACGTAGAGCTAATGAATGGGGGTGTTCCCACACAGGAAGAACGTGCATAGAAACTAGTTGAGAAGGAGGAGGAAGAAAAGAAGAAAGTAACATCTGTAGCAGTATGGCGCGGAAAGGTAACCTCTTAACGCCAAAAACAAACCATGGTTTCTAGTAGGAGAAGCAATGGGAAATTTTGTTTACATAAATACGTTAATAGATTTATTTGCACTGATATCCGCTGCTTCGAAGTCAGTGTTATTGAACGGTACTCAAATAGTAAAAAAATATGTACATATATGAAGTCCGTTCTAAAAGTTCAAGATCGCCATGGAACCACAAAACCTCCACACTATCATACATGACAACCTTCCATTCTACATTAACATCTCGTTACCCTTAAGAAAATATCATACACTAAAAGAACAATGTTCAAACTAGATTAAGATATTCTAAACTACAATAAAATGGTCCAAACTACATGAAAGTTTGCACAACTACATGAAAACTTTCCGAACCATTACATTCCTCAGTATGTCCAGTTGTTTCAGAATGATCATGGAACCATGACAAACTTTCAAACTGCACCAACATTTTCCACTCCATTATCTTCCACACTATGTCCTGAAAATCCAAGATGATCGTAAATTGTTTCCACCATGAAAGCTGTTTGTCCACCACTTAAACGGTCATCAGCGGCCTGAAGTTACTCTAAGTGAACCAGTTCTTGGCGTTCAAGTATTTTTAACGATCCATCATAAGGGTTTTTGCCGATCATAAAACCGTATGTGACGTTCACTTATGACCTGTTATTGTTCAATTTGCTCGCTGGAAATCTCTTCAATAAACTTCTATATGCTCTGTTGTAAAAAGGTAGACAGAATTTTATAGTTTGACTGATTCAGTCCCACGCTCCGCTCTCAATGGCCCACTGGAACCTAATCGTCGTATTTTCATTCATGTAAAATAGAGATAAATCGCGATAATGTTGAATTTTCTTGAGAAAGCAGGAGGAAATTTGGCCATTGAGAGAGGGAAAGTCATAGGGTGACTTTATGGGCCTCCAGCTTCAAGACAAAAAATAAAAAAGATAATCGGCCATAGTTAATACCAGCAGCTAAACCTATGAAGCTCTTCAAAAGAACAAGGGTGCAGAACTTAAGAACTCAGTCGGTGTTTTCTACCTTGGTCTGTTTTGTCCTGCATGGAGTTTGGAATTCAAAGCAGGGATTCGTATTTGGCCGCGTTGATCTGCAGGCGTTAAGGTCAGCTGTTTACGGTTTTCGATAAATTTTTCTTAGCAGCGTCTTGAGTTTCCTGGTGCTGAATAAAGCTTCATTTGCGTTTCATTACCTGCCCGTGGAGGCTGGGCGGGTAGTTTTAATAATCTCAATTATAATTCTGCTTGTCCCTCCGTTAGTTAGTTAGTTAGTTAGTACGACCGTGACACTTTCATCACTAAAAGCTGGACCAGTGAAAAAATTTACGGTTTACTAACTTTATTTTAAGTGTTTGGAAAATTCCTGCTATTGGTATTGTTGTTATTGGATTTTAATGTAGTTAGTTGCACATCTAATTACAGTATATTGTGTTTATTAGTGCAAATGGATAGTTACTCTCCCAGTAAATACTGTGGCGGGCAAAATAGGAGAACGATTTTCATTATTTCAAAATAAAGTTCAACCATGTAGGGTAGGTTGATGAATCTTTTGATGGGGCCCTAAGGAATGTATTTAACATATTTTTACAAAATATCAGGACAAACATAACTATATTTAATACATTAGAGCATTCTAACATACCTGCGCATACCTGCGCCAAGTGAGCCAACGGTAGCAATTTAAGTTTAACCGAGACTTTGGTATTAAAAGAAACGTACTTGAGGTTTTAGATTAGTAAACACGGAAAAATATAATTATTGTCGAACAAGTTAAAATTTGAAGATCCGTTCATAACTTTTTGAGATATACTGTTAACAAACGTTAAGACAAATATGAGTCAAACATACAAACGAACCAACCGTTCTGCACCAAAATTTGATCATTTATGTCTTTTCTTATACCATTACTAACGACTCCTATAAACTTCATAAAGATCCATTCATTAGTTTTTGAGTTATTGTGCTAAGAAGCATAAATCTAAAAACGGTGACAAACGAACGAACGAGCAGACCATTACCAAAATTTGGTCATCTACTCTTTGTTATATACCTAACAACTCATGTTGATTTCATCAAAATCCATTCATAACTTTTTGAGTTATGGCATCGAGAAAAATGACACAGACAAACAAACGGATGGACATATCTTCACCAAAAGTTAATCATAAGCTTCTCCTAACATACCTAACAATCCCTGTAAATTTCATCCAAATCGGTTCATAACTTATTGAGTTATCTTGGTGACAGACAGATAAAGAGACAGACAAACAGACAGACAAACAGACAGACAAACAGACAGACAAACAGACAGACAAAAAGACAGACAAAAAGACAGACAGACAAAGAGACAGACAAACACGACGAAAACGTAACCTCCTTGGCGGGGGTATTAACAAATATTGAACAGTGCAAAATAAGAGAGCGATAGTCTCTAAAACATTCTCACAATTACCCCGGCCATCTGGCAACATTTAATTTCTTGTACATGACTTCTAGAACTGTCACTCTTGCGATTACACTATTCTAGAAACATGACACCTCACGTGAAAGTTACTCCTGGGCTGCGGGAAGAAATTGTTAAGCTCAGGTCCTCAGGAATGACTCTTTCGGCCATATCAAGAGAGGTAAACCGATCCAAGAGCGTTGTTTCTCGTGTTTTGAAGCTCTATGATGAAAAGAAACGTCTGCAATCACCGGTATCTGCAGCCCGCCCTCGAAAAACTACCGTACGAGTTGATAGGATTATGAAACACTATGCCCAGTAGGATCCTTTCGAAACTGCAGCGGGAATTTCCAGAAAGCTGAAGGTCAATAACAACACAGAAGTGTCTCGCTATACAGTTTCTCATCGCCTCAATGCATGTGGGTTAAAAGCACGCAGTCCTGCCACTAAACCACTTATCAGTAAGAAGAATAAGAAAGCAAGACTTGAATATGCGGAAAGGCACATCGCTTGGTGAGATGAAGATTGGGAAAGAGTGCATTTCAGCAACGAAAGTAAATTTAATTTGGTTGGATGTGATGGCATACGGTATGTTAGACGTGCAACAGGTGACAGGCTGAACCCGAATTGTGTCAAAACATGTGTAAAGCATGGTGGAGGTAGCGTAATGGTGTGGGGCATGTTTTTATCTGAAGGAGTTGGACCGTTGATGGCCATTAAAGAAACTGTAAATGCTAATGTGTATCTCAATCTTGTACAGCAATATGTTATCCCATCTCTACGATCATCACCAAACCAGCCAGCAATTTTTATGCAGGACAATGCCCCGTGTCATACTGCA
>LQNS02277097.1:39200013-39235701 GCA_001587735.2 Parhyale hawaiensis | reverse complement strand
GTAGATCCATCGAATTTCTTCCCTATCTAAAAGTGAAGAAGATGTGTCAAACAAGATCACAAGACACAAGCAAGACACAAGACACAAGTAAACAAGCAAGACCGGTTCACAGACTTTTAGTATAATATAGATAGATAGATAGATTAACTGAAGAATCTGAGGAAAAACCGAAAATTTAGTTTCTTAAGAAATACATAGGAAATATCGATCTATAAATGTTCATATCATTTTCATTTTTCATTTCTCGAAAAAATATATATGGAAAGAGCATGAAATACTGCATTAGAACCGTCTATTATGGTTTCATAATATTACTGGCAATGAAACCGAAAAGATCTCTATTATATTCCTAGCTCAAGCCTCCTTACCCACGGCGTACACTGGTTTCCGCCGAAGAGAGAAGGATACACAAAATGTCGAGTGAAATGTCGAACCCATGCACTAAATTTACACACATGGGAACAACAAGTCGGGAAAAAAGAAGACGAACAAGTGAAAGCATCATCGGTGGGAGTATGTAAACATGAGAGAGCAAAGCGGGCACGAAGGAAAGACAATCCGAAGGTCTAGCTAAGGTTAAGGTAACCTACAGAATCGCTCTGGAGTCGCTACTTCCCATATCATAGGATGGGCCAACCTGCGCCTCATCCTATGCAACTCGAGAGTGTTGATACGTAAACCTACGCAACACGGTAATAACGACTGCCAAGCATATAAATCCAAGGATAATGCTTCATGTATAACAAAGGAAAACCATGCATTCCTCTACGAGAGTTAAGGCAACTAGTTCTTGACATCATTACAATTTGACGATAGTAATGAATGGATGATCCTCAAGTCTGGCCAATAAGTAATTCTTCACTACAACCAGGCACTTCACGTGTAACGATGAAAAAGCCAAGGATTTAAACCATTTTTTTTATCAAATCCAAAGGATCAATATAAATTTAGTTATAGTTTTTAAAATTGACTTTGCCTACCCCGCCGTCAAGAATTCACACTGACACTCCTTCAGCGTGTTGCTTGTGGTCATCGTCTTGCAATGAGGATGCACGTGAATGTCAAATGCCAAAGGTAAGGACGACGAATTCCATTTGTGCAAACTCATACAGCCATCTCCTTCCCGAGCACCTAATCCAACTGCAAGAACGTTTTCAATGACGCGCGCAGCCCAATAAATATTATGAGAGCAGTAAGGAAAGATTGAATAATCCCTCAGGCATCGCTAAAATACCAAGCAGTTCTAGACGTTTTCCACTCACATTGTAATCCAAATTCATTTAATAGACATGTTCAATTTTCTGAAGCCTACTGCCGTGTTCTTTAGTCTCACAGAAATCAACTTTCATTCTATGCTTCAAATTTCATTGTTTTTTCGATATAGTATTAGCTTTTTCAAAATCGGTAGCCATGATACAGCTGTTGTATACAAACTTCGTAATTCTGCTGATAAGTTTGAAGTTTCGTTCCCTTGAAGACGGGCTACGTTTAGTAGTTCAAAAGCTTGGGGTATATTAAACATAAAACCCAGAAGACTTTTGAAAACTCTCCTAGCATGAATGTACCTGGATGTCAACGTATATTTCAAGAAATTCAAGCACTTTATGCGTACACCAAAAAAACTCGTTTCAAGGTCGCTTTAACTTTAGAGCGTCCCACTAGTAAACGCTGGTAATGGTGTTGAGCCTCCATGCAGAACAGCTGAATTCTTGAGGTGTTTGGCCTGCTGAATTAGCATGTCTAGCATTCAGACGATATTGCGGGGTACTGGCCGTGAAAAGAAACTGGGATTGTCGAAGGGTAGTGGTTTTCGTATCAACAATCCGTCTCTGACACCATAGTTTTGACGACAAGTGGTTGACTGCAGCCATGGACTCTTCTAGGGCTAGTGAGTATCTATCTGCAACGTAAACAAGTGCACGTGGTTTCCCAGCTAAGGCGTGCTGTCAAGTGACTCTACTTTCTTTGTAACGTTATTTTGTTGTAGGTTTTCAGATGGGGCCAAAATGACGGCATGCACTTTACTCAGATGATGTGTCACGATAATATATATGTTTTTTAAATGCAATGACGTAATAACATATTGAGAACCTATTTATTATATCGTTTTGCGATAAAATGTTAAATTAAAATCTGCATGGCAGAAATATATGCATCTACGTGAAGCAAAATTTAAAGTTTACAAGCATACGAATGAACACACGTATAAATACGAATGCACTTTGCACGTCCGAGTGACCCACGAAGATGAAAAGAAACACGGAGCAAAGCCAACAAATGACGTAGGTCATTGCAGCACCTATCAAAGTGCGATTTAATATCCCGAAAATTTTTTTTTATCGAAGTGATGTAGCTATAGTCGTCTGTTTTCTGCTGTTTTTGCACCCCTAGAGTATCTGCGAGGATGTCCAGTTTTCACCAAGTCTGTGTTTGTTCGTTCAGACGTGGTGGTGTTGCTATGAGCTTCAATCACACACCTCTGTTCCATTTAGTTTCGTTCAAAGACCTCTGTTCCATCAGTTTCGTTCACAGACCTCTGTTCCATTCAGTTTCGTTCACAGACCTCTGTTCCATTCAGTTTCGTTCAAAGACCTCTGTTTCAATAAGTTCCGTTCACAGACCTCTGTTCCATCAGTTTCGTTCACAGACCTCTGTTCCATTCAGTTTCATTTCCAGAACTCTGTTCCATTCAGTTTCGTTCACAGACCTCTGTACCATTTAGTTTCGTTCAGAGACCTCTGTTTCATTCACTTTCGTTCACAGACCTCTGTTTCATTCGCTTTCGTTCACATTCTGCTGCAGTGAACGTCGTTCGCATTCAGGACTTCCTGGGTAGCGGGCTGGGAGGGGCGAACGTGTTTACACCACCGGTTTTAATTTAGTTGTGACGACACGGTTATGCCAGCTACTACGTTCTTTGGCAAGAGGATGGAATTTTGGGGAATTTATAGTTGCTTTTAGACTCAAGTTACAAAAAGTAATTGAGGCATTATTATGAACGCTGCATAGTAGCTATTGTCTGTTAGGGAGATATCATAAAAAAGTGCCATATCAGCGGCTTAATGCTTTAGTAAGCTGTTTTTTTTTTTTTGCAGCTAACTCATGAGAGAAGCGGGAGAGTTGGCTTCTGGCCTTCTGCAAGCCGAGTGTTATGTAAGTCTAACGAAGAGAGGTGCCATTTCTTACTCTTTTGTTTTGAGTTGGAACACGAATTAAATATATAATCAATGTAAAGAAGGTCAGTGTGTACCGAGTCTTACTTACAACCGAGCAGACATAAATCTCCCTAAGTTAATTCTCCTTCAAACTCTGCTAGCAACATGTGAACTAGATGAGTAGAAATTTCGTATGCTGAATGAAATGGAAGCTTTTTTCGCCAGAGATGGTTCAATACAGTGTAGCGTAGTTTATCTTGGCAATGCCTGAAGCACGGAACGAGCAGGAAATAGGGGTGGTGCTGGGTAATTCGTTGCTAAAAGCGCCATCGTTACTTTAAAATTATTTTTACCCGGTGTAGAAAACTGGCCATGAGTGTGAACTTTTAAGCGGCTGATGATGACAAATTTTTTTGTTGCTAATGTTGTCTTACTTTTACAGAACATGTGGGATAGCCAGCTAGTGATTTTTTAGGGCAATTGCATTTGCAAAAATTAACTAATCTTGAACTCTATAGCGATGTTTCAAGTATCCCAATAAAATTATTATACCAATTAAATCAATGTCGTTGCTGAGAGTGTCGAGCTACTCGAGTGTGAAGTTTCAGTAGCTATGATGAATTTGTCACATCAGCGTCAATATGCTGTTTGTCCTTGACACTGAGGAGTGAGCTTCCCCCGAACAGACATTGCACTTGTGATGCGGACACACAACGCACTGTGGCCTATACAGATTCGCATTCGCATCGCTGCAGCGGTTTGTAAAATATACGACCGAGTACAAACTCCCATGGAATTCGTAGCTCTAAAAATAACTATAATTGTAGCAGGGTGTAAAGAAACGGCGCGGCACCCGCAGTCCTGTTCAGAATTACAAAGTTAAATTGATTGCTGTTCGCTGCTACGCCTGTCAGTCTCAGCTTTCTTCCGTAATCTTTTTTATGAGCATTGGGAATGGAGGGCGGGGGGGGCGGAGACCCCCCTATTCATATGCTACGTTGGATGAATTAAGGGCTATTGTGGACAGCAAGATGGAATTAGTTTTTAGCTCCACACCACTGATTAATGTGCATCGTAAACATTAATGCGATCTTATTTCAGTATCACTGTCTTATATAATAAGATGTGGCCTGGAGACCTCGAAAAAGTAAGAGTGCAATAACGAAAAATTGGCATCTAAGTCTTTCCGCGTTGTTAAATAACGTGTATTAATTGTAGAAGGAACATCAAGATTTAATTAAGTTAAATTTGATGCATTTAAAATTCAGTTTCAGAGGCAAACTTTTTTCAAAATATGAGCGATAAGATCGAGTTTCTCTAAAAGATGAAATTCGCTAAATCTAATAGTCTAAAAGTATGTAATTATTAAAAAAACATTCCCAGTAGAGGTAGGACGAACTCAAACCTCAGTGGTAACTAACTAGTGAATCAACCAGTGAAAAATGGTACATCTCACGTACAACGGGGAAAATGGTAAATCAAGAAAAAATAGCACATAAAAAATGGTAAATCAAGAAAAAATAGCACATAAAAAATGGTAAATCAAGAAAAAAATGACACATAAACGAAAACGTCATATAAAAATGGTGCAGAGAAAAAAAGGTACTTCAAGAACAACAGCACGTCAAGAACCATGGTACCTCATGAAAAACGGCGCACCAACAAGGATGGTACATTAAGAAAACGACACATCAAGAATTAATAATCGCTCAACAAGAAAAAAATGGGACGTCCTGAAAAGGCACATTAGGTAAAACGGCACATTAATATAACTGGGATATCGAGTTTTAAAATAACCTTATAGAACAAATATGGCATCACTGTTTAAAAAATAAACCAAAGGAAAAATATCGACGGGGAGTGCGGCAATTCTACAGCCTCAAGCAAAATAAGCATTGCCGTAGCAATAGCATTGTGTGAACGTCAAGAACAGTTAACGCTCAAGTGCGGACAAGACGTAACGTTCGGTTATGTTTCAAATAGAGCAAATCGTACGAAAATTTATCTATAGCTCTACAAAACTGCATTGTTTCGATAGTTTGTGAAACATGCCGTCACTAAATAGGGTGATTTTTAATTTTGTACGTACAGTACACACTCGGGCATATTGCAGCTGATGTTATTTCTAGGAAACGTAAGGTCTAATTCAGGCACGAATCGCCTGCATAGGGTTCATTTGTGCGGCAAAATTCAGGGATTTACTCGATTTGTCAAAGGAGCGGTTTCATAAATTAACCTGCAAGTACCCGTGTCGTTCATAATGTTTCAAACAATACTATTATAAGATAAAAAGACGCTTTACTTGCATTTTACAGGGCTAAACAACTCACTGCATGGTGCAATACATATGATAGGTATTCACTTAACTCTATGCCGCTATACCGCCGTGTGTTATTTACCGATAAACACTACCAATCAGCATTAATGTAGTAAACTTTCCCTTACTTAAATACATGTATGTAGTTGGAGTACATTATTGAATAGTTGAAACCGCCGTCTTTTCAACTAAGGCGATCTACAAGAAAAGGAAATAAGGGACATATAGCATGTCGGTATGAACTGCCGAGGAGCCCATGAACGAAGGTGTTTGCACACAGGATCAAAGCACATAGGAACAGCAAGTCGGAAAAAAAAGAGGAACAGCAGGAGAAATGATCTTCAGAAGAAGCATGAATATGGAGGCAACAAAGTGGGCACGAAAGAAGACACGTGTTGGAGGCCTAACTAAGGCTAAGGTACCTATGGAGAGCACCTGGGTACTCACCATAAAATAGGATGTGCAAGCCTACATACCCTAACCCCATAGCTCATCCTATGTCGCCTGAAGGGAATATGTGGTCTCTCCCAGGGTATGTGTTAGGTAAGAATAGACACAGTAAAAAGCAACTTAAAACCGATTCGGTTCAGGTAAATTTTGAATAGGTGCCTAAGTGAACTTATAGGCGTAGATACTATGTCTGAACCCCAGGCAAGCCGTTAGTTAGTTAGAGTCAGGAAGTTTAAGCCTCCGTTTCTGAGCAGAACGATATCACAGAAGAAAGAGCAAGGGACACACAGTATAGTATGCCGAGAGAAACAGGGAACCCATGCACGAAGGTGTTCCCACAAAGGATCCACGTGTATGGGAACAGCAAGTCGCGAAAGAAGAGGAAGAACAGACTAAAGCATGAGCAATTGGGACTATGAATTTGGGAAGGAAGCAAAGTGGGCACGAAAGAGAGACGTCCTATAAAATCCTAGCTATAATGGCTGAGGTAAACTACACGGGCCTCCTGGGGCTGCCTGGCCCCATAGCTTATGCTGGACGAACCTAAAGTAAGCTAATCCTATAGCCCATCCTATGCCCCCTGAGGGACAGGTAAGCCACTATAGAGCCACTCATTTAATTATATTAAAATCATTTATACCCTCATCAGTGTGCCTAAATGCAACGGCAGGTTTCTAGAGATGAAAACGGAACTGAAAAGTAGTGTGTCAAAACGCAGAAGCAATGAAAATAATGAAGAGACCAATAACGAGGAAAGTTTCAGCATTAGATCAACGCACATAGAGACATCGATTTGAGGAAAGAAGAAGAAGAAGAACAGAAAAAATATCGACATTAGTAACAGGTAAACTTGAAAAAAAAAAACAAGGTGGGAATTAAGGAAAGATTGTGTGAAGATATTTTGAGGGATCCCCGTGGAAGCTGAATTAACTACCTAAATTATGATAAACCCTTTCTCCAACCATTTTGTTTTACTTCTGAAAAACTGAAAAAATTGTCAATTTGTTGTTCTTTTAGTGCATATGTCTTACCTGCAATGCCATTTCTAAAGTTTTTCTGATTATTCTAGTTTCAGGAAAATTACCGTTTTCCATTTTTTATAACGAGGCATTTAAAAAATACTAGTATTCAACAAAACACTTTTACAAGCGCCCTAACCAGTCAAAGACGTTAAATATACGGTATAAGAAGTAAAGTATTTTCTGCAAATAAACAAAAAAATTATTTTAAGAAACGCCAAATCTTCGCAGAGCTAAGGTTAAACATCATCTGCAATTAAGAAATTCTGTCGATGTCTTCGTTGCGCTGCATCTATGCGCTCCATTATCTGTAATTTGTGCTTAACTTAATCTCTTTATGCTCATTTTTCCCTTGTCGGACAAGTTTCAGATGTCAATCGCAAGTCGATCACTCTTCAGACTGGCGAGAACTTAGCCAAGTGAAGTCACAAAATGGCGAATTGGACTCTCAGAACAGCTGTACTGCATGAAGCCATGAATTAAAACTAACGGAATGAGTTAATCTTGGTTCCACGGACTCGTTGAGAAGGCTGCATAATGTGTATATCCAGTCTAGGGAAATTCTTCAAAATAGAATTACAAGGGCAATTCGCGAGCAAGGCCTGTTTATTTGTAGTAAGTTAAGAGTTACCGAACACCCTTGCTAAGCTGATCTGAATAGGGTCCAAATTAACTTGTAGAAAGTATCGATTGGTTTTTGTCAATAATCACCATTGATTCTTTTCAGTCAAATTAATTCCCGTCAATTAGCATTTGCCTTACATTAACCGTCAAATAAATAACCATAAAACCATCAGCTACAATGTGCATCAATGACTGTTTCCAATGAACTTGCAGAAACCTTCTATCATCCAAGCATCCAACCACCATCATTTGTTTTCGACCTGATCTACAGAATTTCACAATCCAGTACTTATCTGGCTTCTTTTTTATAGACTCTAATTTGCAATCGCCACAAGAAGCTGAGAGGAAACTCTAGGTTGCTTCTGAAAGAGAGCTCTGCGTAAGTTGTAGGCAGATATCAAGTGACAGTTCGCTGTAATTAAGATACTGCCAGTAGCCAGTTGTTTAAAAGAAGATTGAGTGAATTTCTTTCCATAAGAATAGCATATAAGACAGCCGCAAACCGGCAGGGAAGCGTCAGCGTCAGAAAATCTGAGGTGCGCCAAAAACTACATCTCTAAAACTCAGAACAAAAGCTTGGTTTACCCTATGAATATAACACTCAGTGAACATCATGATCGTTGACGCTGGGTGATACAGGGTTAATGGAAGTTCTTCCCGTAAGAATGCCATACAATGTAGTAAATGAGAGTTTTAGAATCGCCAACGATAGCACAACTGAATTGTGGTTACAACTACGGCTCTAAAAAAACGAACCTAATTTTGGTTTCTGGTAGGATTAGCATGATTTGAAAGGTTACCATACTGTCGCTAGACAATGCAGAGATGGCCGAAATTCTCCACTCTATAGCAATGGCATTATTAGGGTGCCACAACCGCAGATTCGAAAGCGTTAGTCACAGAATAGTTTCTATTGGGCTTCGGCAGCGAAACTAAAAAAGAGATCAATATTCGAAAATTCGGACCATAATTTACTTTCCCGGACAAGTAGCATTGTTCTAAAATACAGTTTAGTTGAGAAGTGCTGCTGTAGGGTTAAGACGATTCTTGGTCTACATTAATACTTAATAGCGAAACAAAGGCACTGATAGAAAAATGCGCTTAGTAATGGAAAACTAAAAATTAGGTTTTGTCAGAGCGAGGGAAAAACCTCATCGATTGCAGCCGCCCTGCAAAAGAAACTCCATGCACTAACTAAAACGGCTGTATGAACAATAGAAGAAATGATGTAACATTGGCACAAGGGCTTGGTTTCAATTCACAGTGCGCATTTGGCAAACTATCAATTTTAGAACCCATTAACATATTAATGCAAGACTCCTTGGGGTCCCTTCTGTTCTCCATATTATATAGGGTATTATCGTACGAATGATAGTGGAGAACGCTGCCCTATTTATAATGCAGGATTTGTATTGTCTCAACAGTGTCAGTAAAAATTAAATAAGTAAATTACTTTCACTTTATACAGTGTTCATAATTAGTTTCTGTTGTAGGTTAAGAACGAAGTGTCTTCTACAAAGTTGATACGCAACGACTTGGAAAATTACGACATAGGAAATCTAAGCTAATATTTTCTTACAAAAAATGTCATCTGACCACTTTTTATCCATATACTTCATGAACTAGTTTTCACAATATCCCATAAAATTAATAAATTCGTTACATTTTATACATGGTGCTCTAAGTTGCGAAGGGCTAAAAAGAGAAACTGCACAAAAATTTATGATAAGTCCAAATAACTCGAATTAAACCACTTGCTGTACAAGGGCTCTGTTCCCTGTTGTTTTCCTAAGGGAGATGGAGTACGAGCAGCGAGGTGGAACAAGCTAAGAAAGGTAAATATCGACTACAAATGATGAAAATCTGACAAGCAAAACGGTTACCACAACCCCCACCTGATAGTTATTGAGCCTCAGTTCCAGACAGTGCTATTATTATAAAATTGTGACTATAGTCTGGCCATTTTATCAGGCAGTTTGGTCGTGGTCAGATTCCTATAGCGTTGCCAATTCTAACGGTATTTCTGAGATTTTGTTCAGCCCATAACTTAGCCCCGCCCACTGCCTGTATATAGAGTAATCTCAAAAGTACCCATAGAATTGGCACCGCTATAGAAGGAATTGACCACAACTGAACTGCCTTGATAAAATGGTCAGGCAATAGAGCACTCGGAGAGCGCATACCTCCGCTAAACATGCCACGGCAACGAACAATTAAAATTGGTTCTGAAACCATGATTTTTCTTGCATCAACACCAAAATCTAATCATATGTACCTTTTAACAGCACATATAAAGAGTGCCTGTAATTTTCTTGAAGATCTGTTCATAACTTGATGAATTACGCTACAAACAAATATTATGACAAACTTAAGTCCAACACACAACGGACCAACCGATCAACCGATCATTTCATAAACATCCATTCATGAATTTTTGAGTTATGGCGATAACAAGCATAAAACCAAACACAGCATAAAACAAACGAACAAATTGATCATCACAAAAATTTGGTCATTTACTTCGCGTAATATACCCAACAACTCATGCAAATTTCATACATATCTGTCCAGAAATGTTTTAATTATAGCAATAAGAATAATGAGGCAGACAAGCAAATAAACGGATAGATGGATCTTAAATAAAAGTTAATCATCTGTCCCTCCTAACATGCTGAACAATCCCTGTAAATTTCGTTGAAATCCGTTGTTAACATTTTGAGTTAATGTGATGACAGACAACAGACAGACAGAGAGACAAACAGACGGAGAGCCAGACGGAAAGACCATCATACAGACGGACAGACAAACATGACGAAAAAATAACCTTCTTGGTGGAGGTAACTATAATTCAGCATAAATTAGGTGTTCTGAGAAAGAAAAAATAGGCCATATACATAGTGTGCCAAGAGAAACTTAAAGCCCATGCACACTTGAGGGAGTGTTTACACATTGGAACAGTAAGTCGGTCAAGAAAAAGAATAACAGAACAAAGCATCATCAATAAGAATGTGAAAATGGAAGGAAGCAAAGTGGACACGGAGGAAAGATGTTTCGAAGGCCTAGTGAGCTACGACTAAGGTAACTCTGGAAATGGCCTGGAGGTGAATATTGGCTTTTAATAGGTAATAGGGGCAAGATACTTACCCAACCTGGCAGCTTCAGATGTCCAGATGCCTCCGACAATTCGCATCATCAAGGTCCACATCCAGCCGAAAGAGAATGCTGCACGTTGACAACCTACTTGCACTATGAGGTCTGTACAGATGTATTTTGAAATGCTTCTTATCACATCCATCTTTTACTGAACTTTTCAACGTATTTCCACGCCTAGGAATGTTTCTGTACTGTGATGTATTTTCTGCATCTTGAAATTTATTCTGCACTTTGAACTCACGACAATATTAAGTTATGCATAGTTTTACACACTTCCCTCAAAATTCGTATTGATGGAGAAAAGCTCCGCTCCGTCTTAACTTAAAAAACCGCTAATTGTTCAAAAATTAAACGTTAAGCAAAAAAGCTTTCGTTACTTATATTCTGTGACCAAAACGAGAACGAAAACCATTAAAAACAAATTATTTGCAAAAAAAAAACATTGTTAACCCTTTCATGAATAATCTTGCCTCTTCCGTAGGAATAACGTTATATGTGCAACAGTATGAAAGAAAGGGTTAATTTTTCGAAATGTTTGCCGGATGTTCTTCATTACAGGTGTCAACGAAATATTTTGATTTGCATTCATTTTTGCTACTTCTATGAAAATTTCTCCCAACGATCTCGGGAGTCCACATCCAATTTGAAGTTTTGCCCAGGCTTTTTTATTTTTCAAGCACTAAAACGTGAGTAACGTTGTGCACCAGCAAAAAATAGTTTTTAGTAGTTTCATCGTAAACATCAAGCGTATCGCTCAATTTTGGAACGAATTGACTTCTTTTAACTTTCTATTCCCAGACTACATGATAAACTACCTCATGGAACATTAATGCCACCAAATGATAGCCCACTCGTCAGAAATGGTACAATTATAATGGCTGAGTCAGCACGACATGGAACAGACTATATATTTTTTCTCGAAACAAAATGGGCCAAGAGGTCAGTGTTTTACTATCACTAATATTTGCACCGAACATCAGAACTCTTGCTTTCCTTCCAAAATCGTAAATAAATTGCTTCACTTATATACGCAGCTGCTGAGAAGGCAGCGGCGCAGTCCTGATAACAATATCGCCTTCCAGGCTTTCACTATTTTTTTTAAACAATATTATCTTTTTGTATTGAATAGTTTAAAGCTCCGTCTCCACAACAATGGCGATTTATCAAGGGATGAAACAAAGGACATACAGTGTGACGATAGAAACGAGGTACCCACGCACGAAGATACTGCCACACAAGATCAATGCGGATGGTAACTGGAAGTCAGGAAGGAAGAAGAAGAACATAGTTATGGGTAGGATGTCATATTTTGGACATCCGCAGATGCGGATGCACGTGCGGATTTTAGCATCCGCGGATGCAGACATAAAAAGGTGCGGATATTCTGTGGATGCGAAAATTTTCCCACCAAAATGTACACACCCTCTTCACGACGGCAGAGTGTACAACACTTGGGGGGTTGGGAGGGAGGACTTAGATATTGCTTTGTAGCCAGGGACAGCGCTTGCGCACATTTCAATCCAAGTCAAAATTTGCAGTTTTCAGCACTATGGATGAGCTTAGTGTACAGTGAAACCTGCGCCTCCTTTGCTGAGAATTTTACAGTTGATATCCGCAGATGCGGATGCGATTGCGGATGTTACCATCTAAGTATCCGCGGATGCAGATGCGGCTGCGGATGTCAAAAAAGGTGCGGATGTTCCTCGGTTGCGGATGAGAATATACGCCCCATCACTAGGAGAACAGTGTAAGGCATCATGAGTAAGATTGTGAAAATGGAAGGAAGTAAAGGGGACACGAAGGAAATACGTCACGAATGCCTCGCTAAGACTGAAGTAACTTGATGAGTTCCTCTGGAGGCGCGCCTCCTCCCGATGGGGGTTTCTGGAAGAACGCATTACCTAACCCAATAAATGTGTGATCTGCTATTACTTCGGTGATATGCATGCAGACTAAGCAAAAGGGGAGGGAGTTACTGATTTAGTTGCTTGTGCCGGCATGATTAGCCCCAATTTAATTGCGTTTTCCTTTCCCCGACATTCGTATCCCTGATTATGTTTGTTTACGCCGACATGCTGTTTTCCCCACTCGCTGTTCCAGTGTGCGGTATTCCGTGTTTTTTTTTTATTATTGACAGATACCACGCGTCTTTTATTCTTTCCTCTCTAGAAAGAGTTGTCGAGTCTAGTTAGCTAGGGCAGAACCTAAAATTACGCTGAACAGTCATGGCTTAGTCTTGATTTTGTTAGTTTGTGTTGGTATCCCTAATCTTGATTTTGGCAGCCCCTGCCGTGCTTAGTTTTGATATTGGTAGTATGCTAGTATCCTTAGTCTTAACATTGGTTGCTTTTGCCGGTACGCTTGGTGCTGAGTAGGTAGTTTGCGCTGACCTGCTAAGTATTAATTCTGTTAGTTAGCTATCTTTGTTTTTGTTGTACGTGGTGAATGCATGCTTAGTTCTGATTAAGTGTGGTTTACACTAGCGTTATCTCTATTTTTGGAGTTTGTGCCTGAATGCTTAGTCTTGATTTATTCAAGCTGTGCCGCAAGTTACAACACATGCACTTGATTTGCTAAGTTTGTGTCGATGTACTTAGTTTCGATTTACAGCTAGTCTGTATCGGAATGTTTAGTCCTGATTTAGTTTGCGCTATATGTTCAACCTTGATTTACTTAGTTTGTGCAAACATGCATTGTTTTGATAATGTTGGCTGTCGCCGACAGGTTTCATTTTTAACCATTTCCGCGAACTCGGTAGAGAGAAATTTCTTCAGTAACCACCCGCCGCGAAGGTGGAGCCAATGTTACTCATTACGAGATAAAACCTCGTTTGTTTTGTACCCACCCATGGGGAGTCCATCCTTTTAGCATTCTTCATTAGGACTTTAATACACATAAAGAAGCTGGTTTAATGAACCGAGCGATATTTGATACTGAAGTAAGGCAGCTTTCACAGAGTAGTAAACTACAGGTCCATACGTTATAATAAATAATGAAACTTTTTACGATACAAAAATCACTAAAGCTTAAATCTAATAATGAAGTTGTTTTACTGATTAAATGTTTCGCTAATTATTTAGGCTAATTGGAGTGTTTAATAAAAGGGGGACGGCAAATAATGTAAAAAAACAATAATTACGTATGAAATACGATTGAAGTTCGTCCTTAAGTTCTAGTAGATAATTACACGAAGAATGATGTCAGCGCTAGAATACTCGATAATAAACTACCGGTACGCTCGAGCTGAGGGGAATATGGCGGCAGTCAAGAGGACTGCATAGGAAGGGTGGTGAAGAACGTTACGCATTTTGTGATTTCGTGGGACGTTGTCAATTAAATTAGCGTAAGATCGGAGTTCACATTAGAGCACCAGTGTAGGCTTTTATCACTCGTGTGTATACTGCCCTGCCGACACACAAAAAAAGTTTTTACACAGGAACATCTAAAGTGGCCCACTTATACGTTCCCTGATTCACTGCCATCAATCAAATTAGTTTTCTAGTGAATGTCTTTATTCAAGGATGGCAGCTTACCTAACATTTCACTCAATCTACCTCTATCCCGTACCTATACTCCATGGCTAGCTACCATCGTCGCTACCAGCATTCAATTCCGTTATGCTGAGTATTTTTGCTTCAAGAGTGACAGCTTACTTAGATAATTCACTCAAATCTTCCCCTATCCCACGAACTGCATTGTCTGCTGTCTTTATCCACACCATAAATAATGTGAACAATTATCAAGGGCATTGTTCTCAGGTGTGAGATTTAATAATACTTAAGTAAATGTAATTAGCTCAAACGTTCCTCTACCCCGTACAACGTGATGTTTGCCGCTGTAGTTAGTATCATCAATCCTGTTAAACATCAAGAGCATTCTTAATTCAAAATGTTCAGCTTGCTTACATTTTGGCCAGTTCATTCCCCTCCCTACTCGAACACTCAATGAAACATACAGTATTGCTTCCTACGCGTTTCCTCTAAAAACATTATTGAAATTAGGGTTGGCTGGTTTAAACCAGATTATTTAAAAAATAAAAAACATGGTTTAAACCTACAAAAAAGCATGTTTTTAGTTTATTTGATTTTTATTCGATTTGTTTGGTTTAATTCATAAATATTGCAATATAAACAGTTTCACTTCTAGAAATTATTAAATTTTATTTACAAAACTGAAAGTATGAGTTAATGTGTTTCTATTTAGGAGTCCATTTGACTGTTAGGACAGTCAGTGTCAACTATTGCTTATGTTAATTAAAAACCTACAACCTATCGCAGTTTGAGTTTTTTCAGAGATGCATTTCTAGTAACATACTAGTATGCTAGCAGCTACTGCATAGTAGAAGTAGTAAAAGTTACTATTGGATAGCTATAGTGAGCTCATGAGAAGGATGTAGGCATGCCATTTTTATTTTCTTTAGATCAATACTCTGCTTTTAATTAACTAGTAGCTAGCCATTTCAATCGAGTTTTCTTTTTATTTTGAAGTGTTTCCAAGTTTTTCAAAGGATTTTATAGCTATTTCACTTTCTTCAGTTCATTACTCTGTTTTCTCTTAGCTAGTTGCTAGCTAAATATGTTAAGTTGAATTTGTAATTTGAAGTGATTTCAAAATTTTCGAAGAATTTTATACTACAATGATTATAAATCATGGCTTCTCTGCAGTTTGGATACTAAATATAGCCATAACAAAGACAGGTACTTTGCTAACAGCTTTTTCTCGACCCCTTTTTTTAATCATTCCGCTACAATAGGAAGTTGGAATGAAGTGACTAAGATTGTTGATGATATGCTGATTACATGTTTACAAAGCAGAAAACCCTTTAAATGTTGGATAAAATTTCTAAAACTAGAAAAAAAAACAAATATGAAAAAACAAATAAAGCAAAAACACGTTTTTTAATAAAAAACATGGCTTTTGGTTTAAATAAAAAAAAAATAATAATAAAATAAAGAAAGAAAGAAAAACATGGTTTTTGTTAACCCAGATTAAAATCGATTATCAACATTCTTAATTCATTCAAGAGAAACAGTTTACGTAATTTCAACAGAAATTTTTATCTACCTTACACAATTCATTACACCTCACTGTCCTCGTTTATATAATCAATCAGTTTCCTTATACTGAGAGCATTTCTCCCTCGAGATCAAAAACTTATGTCGTACACTTCACTGAAAAAAATCCCTATAACACAACGTATAAAGCTTGCTGCCTTCATCTTTACCATCAGTCGAATCTCTGAAATAATTCCCTACAACACACTGTAGAGTATACTGTCCTCTTCCTTACTATCACTTAAGTCACTGAAATAATTCCCTACAACAAACAGTATAGAATTTGTCTCCCTCTCCTTTTATTATTATTATTATTATCATTGTAGTCATAGTTCCACCACCGTATCCACTCAACGAGCGATCCTACAGTAAGCCACGGTTATTTGAAGATTTCACCTTTACTTACTCTCACTATACTTACTGGACACGCTTCCACATTTATAAACTCTAACCGCAGTCAGCAATCAGAATCGTATCAATGAAACAAGCTGCAGTTGATCTCTACAGTCATATCTACTCCCTCTTCTTTACTACATCAAGTTCCTGAAATAATTCTCTACATTACACAGTACAAATTTTGTCTCCCTCGTCTTTACCGTCAGTCAAGTCGTCATCAGTTGGACCAAAAAGCGTGAAGTGTCTCCAGAATTTGCGACCAAAGGCGCCGTGTCGAAGCGTGACATCGTCGTGAGGACAAATTGCAGGTAAGATCAGCGCCGCATCACGACCAAAGAACGCTTGTCTCTAACAAGACTTACCTTGTTAGTCAGGAAATAGGATTTCCAGCAGCGCTACTGACGGTATCTGCAGATACTGTTATCAACTAATTTTAATCAGTAATTATCGTATCTGTGGTAACTAATATGAAAATACATGTAACCAAGCGTTTGGGGCTGGAATTCTTCCAACTGCATAGCTGTCAAAGTTAATCATTGCGGTTTCAATTTTTTAGTTTGTTTCGGTCTATCGCGTCCCGTTTCAAGAATTCACGTAGTGTTCCTTGTATTCCATCACTGATATTCCTGCAGAACGCCCACTGAGATCATTTCTATCATATGATGCAATTTCTCGGAGAATAATTATCAAGTAAAGAAATTTGAAAAACCTGACGTGCTATCATATTCTTGCTGCAGGTCTTAAATTAGCGTACAATGGTGAAATAATAAATCTTAAGTACGAAACCATGAAAAAATATATATTTTACAGACCAGTATAATCCATTGGCTTATGACAATATCACCCAAATGAGAGAAGTGTTGTCCGAAATAAACCGGCTCACCCTATTAAACCCCGGCGGGATATACTTACGTACCTTATCGTGTTCATGCACCACTATAGTAGTGTGTATATATAAATAGTACAAAATTTTACTAGTGCATCAGGGACACAATGTTTATATCTCGCCGAACTATTCCTGCGGTTTAACACAGGCTCGTGCCCCACTAGGGCGCGAAGTATGTCTCGTATTAAAGTATCAATGATTTTTGTCTCTACTTTTATACAGGTAGGTCTCAGATTATAGGCGAACTTTGATGAGTTCTAAGTGGTCAGTGCGCTACTGCCAGGAAAAAAGAGCAAGTTGTGCATCTGCAACCCCCTGGCACGGCTGAACGCTTTCGCTCAGCAACGCCGCACAGGGGAAAGAAACGAAAAACAAGTACCTAGGTAGAAACCTTGCGGAATAGTGGGGCCATGTCGTTCAGCGATCAATCTTCCGAAACAGAAGGGGGAAGTATTGAGAACCTACCTAAACTTTACAAAACGAATCTCGTCAGCAGGAACTGCGGAAACGCTGCAACATCTCCGGCGGAGAAGGTACTCTGGAGAGCCCCTGGGGTTGTAAGGCCCATACATATTCTGGCAGGGAAAGAGCCCGCCATAATATACCCGTTGGGCGTTCACGTACCACAGCTACTGTACTTTATATGTAGCAGGAGTTTCTTTCCGTGCACTGGAAAACGAATTGATTTAGGAATAGCACTTTTACTGAAGTAGATACAACGATCAATCAGTTAAGCCTCGTCAATACTACCGCTCAGAGGTGCGAAAAACGCTTCACTGTTTTCGCAGAACGAAGCGAAAATCTCGCAGCAGTGTCCACACTGTCGCACGGTCAATAGTTGCGACGCTTGACTATTAATTAAGCCCAAATGTACACCAAAACTTTGCTACTCACGCTTCTTGGTCCTAAGATGACGCAGGTTTTATCACTATTAATAACTTAATTGACTTGCAGTATCGAAAAAACTATGAACAAGTAATTATTCTGAATGCCGACAGCTACTACTTCCATACGTTCTTCAGTCAAACGCATAATGGTAACTGAGCTTGGGTTGACATGTTCACACTTTTTTACTACTCGGTAGGTATTGTTTTCGATGTTGTCAAGTAAACATATTCTCAAGTGGAATTCCTCAACAATTTATGTTCCCGATACGTAGAGCAGTGTTCGAACATTTTATTTTGTCTCTGAACCACAACTGTGCAGCCACAGAACGACGATAAAATGTTGACCGTTAACTCCGTTTTCGTCCCAAGTGTCACTACTGAAATTAAGTTTCATTTTTTCGTCAAAATTGCAATGAATTAGAACTCCGTAAAGCTTGTAAAATGTCTATAAAGAAGCAAAATAATCTAATGTAACGCCTAATTTATTCGTATTGCGTGAGTGGAACAAAATACTTCACGGAGAGCCTACTTCGTTCGCAGCCTATATCGCACGAAAATGTCCAGCAAGTTGGACGGTCGCGAAAACGCTCAAAGCTGCGATTTGACGACGAAAATTCGCTGCGATTAGCGAAATCGCTATAGTGTGGACGGAGCTTTAGTCAACCCTTTCGCTAAGTGACGGAATCACCAAGTGCGGCTATTAGTTAATTAACATTTCAATATAGGATAAGGGGCCCAAAGAAGACACACTGGCCCAATAGAGACACACCTGCGCCTCCATTGGGCTGTGCGGTGGGTGGGCGTTGTGAGAAATGTCCAATCCTGCATCAATTTTGGTGGGTGTTTAGGAGACACATTAACCTCTCTTTTTTTATGAATTGAACATTTTTCGCAGCGTCTGGTCGCCGCGCCGCAGCCTTCGATCTTACCGCAAGTGCGTCTTTGGGCCATGTGCGTCTCCTTCGGGCCACTTACCCTAAGCAGCATTTTTAGTCTAAAGTATTAGATTGATTAGCCAAATCTCCCCTTTTTACGTCAATTTACAACAATGGTGATCAATGATTATGAAATAAGAAGCACATTAGAAACAGCAAGGAACACCATCATCCAAGCATGGGAACACCCATGGACGAAGGTGTTCCCACAGATCAACGAGCATGTTCACGACAAATCGGAAGAAAAGGTAGTACAGTGCAAAGAATGATTAGATGGCGTATAAAAGTGAAAGAAAACAAAGTGGACAAGAAAAAATAATTTATGAGCTACCTGAGAACGTTACTCCCATAATATGGGATGGGTGAACCTATCCAACCTAACCATAAGACCCGCGGCCCATTAGGCTTATACCATTTGAAGGGAGTCTAGTTCTATAAATTATTGCTG
Organism: Parhyale hawaiensis; assembly: GCA_001587735.2. Lineage (NCBI taxonomy): Eukaryota > Metazoa > Arthropoda > Malacostraca > Amphipoda > Hyalidae > Parhyale > Parhyale hawaiensis. The sequence continues at coordinate 39,216,377 of LQNS02277097.1, read as the reverse complement.
CAAATTGTATGCCCATTCCTTCGCAACGGAATCGTCCCTCATTGCATAAATGAATCTGCACCATTATTGGTGCTCCTCCCATTACCACACAATATGCGTTAGGTTATAATTTGAACTAAGTTTGGAATATGTTAGACTAGGTGAGAATAGCTTCGGTTCAGTTAGGATTGCTGCCTAACCTAATCTATTTTCGTCACCTATAACCTAAATTTCAAGTGGGACATACAAATACCGTACTGGCACCCAATAATCTGTTTCCTATTGTTGGTATCGACGGCTTGCCTTAGTTATTTTCAATTGCTCTTTACGAGACGAGACCTCCCGATACGATGGAAGCCTTTCAATAGTCAAATTAAGGCTCTTTCTTTTCACTGGAAACTAACTTTCCATAGGTACTTGATAGCAAATTTTACGATGTTTGTTTACCCGAAAACCGGAAAACGTTAAAGCAGACCACACTGACTACCATCACTTCATGACCGGGAAATTGACTGATTTCGCAATTTCATCCAGTCAAAGCCAACGATATTGAAGAAATAGAATGTCAAATAACAGTGAAATAAGCTACACTATAATTACCGGTAGGTACTTCATGCCCATGCAATTTTGTAAGTGACTCACTATTATTTTACAGAAGTCTTATCTAATTGAAGCACCCAAAGGGATTAAAAAACAGTGAAATAAACTACACTAGTAAGGATCACTTTACATTCATTAAGTATTTCACTGGTTCTTTGCTGAATTTCGATTGTATTCATATACCCCGAAAGTCTATAGTAATGAAGCAGACTACATTACCCAGGATCGCCTCAGACTCGCATACCTCATGAAGTAATTCACCTTTTAAAATGAAATTCAGCGGCATTAATACACCCGAGAAAGGGGAATAAACAATAGACTACTCTGGCTAGGATCTCATCATATCCACTCAATTCATTCAGTAAGATTTTTTTCACTGAATATTCATACACTCGCCAAGACTAAAATAATGAAGTTGACAACACTAGCAGCGATCTCCTCAACAATTCATTAACTAATTCATGATATTTCACTTTAATTCAATTGCATTCATATGTACACCCTGAAACTCAAAAACAACGTAACAGAACCACGCTGGCTACGGTCACTTCGGATAATACATAACATGATTCGTTATTTTCACTGAAAATTACTTGCATGCATGACCACGAAATGTCAAAAACAATGCAGCAGACCACACTGGCTACGATCAGCTCAATTCACTGCATAATTCGCTATTTTTTCGCTGAAATTCATTTGTATGCATACACTCGAAGAGTCCAAAACAAGGCAGCAACAGACCAGACTGGCTGCGATCACCCGATACCCGTGCAATTGATTAAGTGATTTAGCCCCGATCAAGGCGCCACGATGCCCCGTAAAAAAGATCGTGAATTTCCCTGCTTCCATTGTTTGCAATCGAAAATCGTGGGCGGGAAGTGCAGTCCCAATGCCCTTGATTGCCCGAGGGTCGCTCGAGAGGACGTCTCAGTTAACACTTGCCTAACTGCGTGAGATTGTTGGTGAATATTCATGTTCATTTTTTTCACGAGCATCCATGGGGTGAAAAAAGCTAAGAAAATGGAAAGCGTTAAAGTTGCAATAAATAATATGAGTCTATAATAAATTCACTTCTATTCCCACCAGGGTTGGCTGGTTTATATCGAATGGTTTAATCAAACTAAAAAAACGCATGGTTTAAACCACGGGTCGGCTGGTTTAAACCAAATAAAAAAACATGGTTTAAACCAACGAAAAACATGTTTTTTTTGTTTATTTGGTTTTTATTCGATTTGTTTGGTTTTTCTTCATAAATATTGCAAATAAACAGTTTTATTTTAAGAAATTATAAAATTTGAGTTACACGACTATAAGTATGAGATAATCTGTTTCTATTTAGGAATTCGTTTGACAGTTAGGACAGTTAGGGTCAACTATTGCTTATGTTTTTTTAAAAACCTATAACCTACTAAATTTTCTGTTTTTTTTTCATTTCGGGGATGCATTTCTAATAATATTCTGGTATGCCTGCAGCTGCTGAAAATTAAAAATAGTATCTGTTTGATAGCTAGTGAGCTCATGAGAAGGATGTAGCCATATAGCCATTTAATTTTCTTTAATTACATACTCTGTTTCTAATTAGCTAATAGCTAGCCATTTCCATAGAGTTTTCTTTTTATTTTAAAGTGTTAACGTGTTTTTCAACGGACTTTATACCCATTTCCCTTTCTTCAGTTCATTACTCTGTTTGTAATTAGCTAGTAACTAGCTAATTCTATCAAGTTGTATTTGTAATTTGAAGCGTTTCCAAGTTTTTCATAGGATTTTACATTGCAATAATGATAAATCAATGCTTCACTGCAGTTTGGGTATTGAATGTAGCCATAGCAAACACAGGTACTCTGCTAACTGCCTTTTCCTAGCCCCTTTTCTTCAAGTCTTTCTTCTACAATAGGAAGTTCAAATGAAGCGACTAAGATTGTTGTTAATTAGCTAACTACATGTTCACAAACAGGAAATCCTTTAAATTTTGGATAAAATTCCTAGAACTAGAAAATAACAACAAAATATTAAAAAAAAAACAAATCAACCAAAAAACATGGATTTCCCTACCAAAAATCAGGGCCGCCGCAGAAGCTAAAATTCCTATTTAGCTGCTGATTTGCGCCCAAATTTTGTTAGGGTTTGCCAGTCCTGGTTTAAACAAAAAAAAAAAAACTTTTTTGTTTTTATTCGATTGCTCTGGTTTTTATTCAAAAATATTGTAAAATTAACAGTTTTACTTTTGGAAGTTATGAAATTTTATTTACACAAGTGATAGAATGAGTTAATATGTTTCTATTTAATTAGGAATCTGTTTGACTATAGGGACAGTTAGAGTCCACTATTCATAACTTACTGAAGTATGAGTTATTTCATTTCAGAGATGCATATCTAACTAAATTCTGGAAAAGAATAAGAAGTTGTAGTTAGTTGCTATTAAATAGCCAGTGAGCTCATAAGATGGATGTGGGCCAGTGCATAGTCAGTTAAAATCGTCTTAACATTAACATTGGAGCAGCATCCTCCACAGTTAAGCACTCCTCCTCCAGGAGTCCTAGGCTCATAACGGCCAAAGATTCTAAGCCACCGTAATCCATTATATCTCATGCCCTCACTAACTTGCCGTCTCCGAGCTCCGCGAATCTGTTGTAATTAATTGTGCCTGTACGATCAACTTTTTGCCTGAGTTTATTCTCCTCATATTATTCTTTTCTTCCTCAGATACTTCCATGATTCTGACGTAATGGCAATAGCTCATAGAGGGCTAGTGCGTAAGTCCCGGTGTCTCTCATGGAATGGACCTGTTGGTCCGTCTACTGCCAGCTACCTAATCTAATCTTCTCAGTGGACATTCAGCTCGCACGTCATTTAACTTAAGTACTCTTCATGAGTATCTTTGCTGCCGACTACCTCCGCGTGTTAGAACGACGTGCGAGTTGAACGCCCACTCTTGAGTTGAGCGTACGATTACATAGTGCGGCCCGTCGGAGGTCAACATTAATTAAGCTACTTTCATTAAACGATGATTTCGTTCATGAAGAGCTGTTTTAATCGTTTATAAGAGAGGAGTTACGGCTAAATGAATTCCTACTTTCGATAATTGTCTGCTTGCCAGCTTATCTACTTCATTACTTATTTGTTCATTATTTTTGTAATCGACTATTCTTTGGTGATTTTTGTCAAGCTTGAAATATCTACACACACCATTCTTCTATCTTAATGTTCTTCTCTCTGAAGTAATACGATGGGCCCTTGGACTTAGGATTAAGCTAGTTAGGTTCACTCATCTTACGTTGTGGGGAGCAGCGAACCCAAGGGCATTTTGCAGGTTACCTCGGCCATTAACTAGACTTTCGGGATGTCTGTATATCATGTCAGCTTTGCTTCCTTCCGTTTTCATACTCCTAGTGATGATGCTTTATTCTGTTCTTCCTCTTCTTTCCTGACTTACTTACTGTTCCCAGAAACGTTGTTCCATCCCCGTGCCTGGGTTCCACCTTTCTATGGACATAGTGCATGTCCCTTCCTCTTCCTCTCGTGAATCATCGTAGATAACTAACAAATAATAATCTTTCCCTCTTCAGATATAGTAACGATTGCCCCTTGCCAACTTAGAAAACTATACCAATTTACCCTTGATTAATCTACAGCAGGGGAAGGAGGATAGTCAAACTTTACTGAAGTGGAATTAGAAAATTCCTTGAACAGAAATTAACAGAATTTCTGGTAGGATGTTTGTCTTCATATACCTATAGACTCCTGCCTGGTGCGTGAACTACGCCAACTTCAGAACTTATAAAACAAAAACTAAAATGTCTTAAAGCCTGACCAAGAAGGAGTGCCACAGAATATGAAAAAGTGCATTGGGCTCTGAGACTCAGAAGTTAATACTAAAGTCTTGTATTGTACCTACCAATAAAAAGGCTCGAAACTTCAACTTTGTTCCTTATGGATATAGCTACACTGCACTATGCCCTGGGACGAGTGCGCGAACAAAATGTATTATACTTTGATGCCGCAAAAAGCCGCATTATAAATATTCTATAAAAAAGTTAATTTAGTTTTAAATATCTGCCTGTAGCTGAAGGTTACCACAAGAACAGCAAGATATGCATTTCACTGATGCGGATAGTGAGAGCGAACAAGCTTGAATACCTTTCGGAGAGACTGTGGCCCGTATGTTAAATAGGCACTTCAGGCACTACGCACTAAAAAAGTTAGTGCGACACTACTACTACGCACTACACTTCATAGGGCGCTACTACGAACTACACTTTGTAGTGCGACACTAGGCATTACAGAGTTAATGGCTTACGGAAAGATAATGGCTTGCGTTATTCTAAGGATGGATATAAGCCATTATCTACCCGTAAGCCATTAACTCTGTAATGGGATCGTGAAATATCACTTCATGGTTGGCTCATACTTCATTTCGTAGTGTCATGCTCAACAGTACAACATCTAACAGCAACGTAAACAGAGAATATTTTGAAGTGACGTGAATACCGTCAGGTTTTTTCTTTAAATCTTAGTCATGGATCTCTTCGGCATGCATCAGAGAAAAAATCGCCAGTTTCCACCGCGCATTCCTATAGAATGATATTCAGATTCTCAGAGGTCCATGTCAAAACAATGGTAAATATTTTTCTTTGACCAAAAGACCAACGCAGAGGCCATTCCCTGACAAGGAAACAAAAATTTGAACGTTTTCTGAGGTATGTTGGAGATCCAGGCTACCAAATCAATGTGGGAGAGCTACCCCGAGCCCGAACACTGGCACAGACTCTGGCTTTGGAACGAACGCTATGAAAGCTTCAAAGGTGACTGGTAGGGCCTTAAATTTCAAAAGTTATTAACGTTTATATTGTGAAAGCCAGACCTCGCAGGCTCACCGCGAGATCATTTTTGCATATGTGAGTTCGTGAGGATCATAGGAACACGGTCATATGTTTTTTTTTTAAATCGATTGAGCCCTAAACTAAAAATTCACTGCATTACGCTATATTCACCTTGACCAATATGGAACGCACGATCGAACAGAGAAGCACAAAAAATAAGACTATGTTCACCGAAGTGTAAATAAACGAATGCAACTGCTAAATGTACCTATTGTAAGCTATAAGAGAGTTGTGAAGCATGGTACTACAAAATGAAGTATGACGGTTGGTACTTCACTGTAAAGTGTTAGTGTCGCACTACAAAGTGTAGTTCGTAGTAGCGCCCTATGAAGTGTAGTGCGTAATAGGAGTAATGTCGCACTAATTTTTTTAGTGCGTAGTGCCTGAAGTGCCTATTTAACATACGGGCCTGTGTGTCTTCAAGTTGGCCACACTTGACCAAGGATTGGATCATGATTGAAATTAGTTTTCCAAGACAAAACAACTAGTATACCTAGACTATCCAAAACACTATCAATTCGTGTATGAGAACGCTTCGCCACTTAATAAATGGAATGTAAGAATGTCTTTGCTCGGATTTGAGTTGTCTATTCTAATAAATTCTCGGGAACTTTTAAGGACGTCTTCTGCCCCCCCCCCCCACCGGCTCCCCGTCGTACTCGCTTATGCCATGCGAGATATCGAGTCTTTCAAGGCGGTTCTCAAGGAAGCTGTTGATCTTATCATGAGTGTTTTTAATATACAGCGCCCGCATGCGTTGCTGTGTCCGTGTCGATATCAGAGTAGTGCACAACTTCCCGAGCTGTTAGAGCGTGTTTGATTGGACGCCAAAATTAAGCCTTAGAGGCTGGACTTGTCCGAAACTTTAGGCAGAAGCTTCAGCTCTGTAACTCTGAATAGTGTATCAAGTGTTAGTAGCAACGCGATTACGTTGCACCAACTAAAAACTCCATGTTCCTTAGCAAGATTGCGTGCCTGGAAAGCTCAATTAAGGGTAACCGATTGCAAGAAAATACTTGAAACTCAATTCAGTGGGTCGAAGCCAGCGCACCTGCCTGATGATTCGAACAAGTGAAACTTACAAAGCTGAATTTTTGGCGCCCAATCGAATATTGACGCATACATCTGAAATTTGAAAAGACATCGGCATCTCCAATAATGCTATAGGTAAACCCATGTTAACATGGTTCCGAATAAGATAGGTTTGATAAACAAAGCCTCGATTTATTTACCGAGCCCCGTCTAAGATGTGAAATATACAACGTTCCTCAATGAACATAGTATTTAGACGACATAAAAAATTGTTCGTTTCTTTCGATTAGCATAGCCTCCAATCCTCTTTGTTAATCGGGGGTTTCCAGTACTTACTAAACCAGCAGACATGACAGTTAACATATTAAAAGCACATCCTTAGATAGACATGCGATTCTGCATATGTTACGTGTAATTCTTGAAAGTGCCTCGCTCATGAACTATGCATAATTTTGTTCAGTAAATGAATTGCGCGGCAAAATTTCGGATTTTATGGAGTGGTAAATGTAAAGGTCATTAGTTTTATATTTATCAATTAATTTATTAAAAGCTCGAGGTGCATATCAGAGTGCTCGGCTAAATTCTTTCCATTTCCGTATAATATATTCGTAATTAATTAATCAACTGCTATCCAGAAAATTAATTGCTACCTCTGGTTGCGATGGTAATATTATTTTTCAGTGAATTATCATCCATCAAAATCTCTGTATAAACTCTCTCAAAATTAAGTTGGTGTGACCATCATTAACCCAACATATTTTTAGTTTAGCTGGTTTATTCGCTAATTGAAGGAAACACAGAATCAATTTAGCTGTTTTGTTATGCGCGCAATTTTTCTGCAAATTCATGAAATGAGAAAATAACGAGCATTTCATGAACAGCTATATATACATATAGTTATTGAAGGTGCATCGGGATCAAAGTGCTTTGTTCAATTGTGTGCTAATTCGCAAAATTCTCCGTAACACCGCTAAGCACTTCTAGGAATTACGCGCGTCGCAAGCAAGGACACTAAGGCACAGTCGGATACTCTATCAGGTGAAAAAGACACGTTCAAACGGCTGTTGTGTGAAGTGACTCAATACAATTATAATAATAACTTTTATTGGGACCACTTTAGGTTCACAAATACGCCTTCAAGTACATAGTAAACAATAATTAGAATAGCTGTGGTGTCCAGTCACATAAAGAGGGGGCCACAATTATTATTATCATTATAAACTTTGTTTAACCTCCGTAGCCGCAACTCAGGCGTTCCAACAGAGATGAGTGTGTAGTATTTAAATACCACAGAATTTGTCACGTGGCCTACGTGCGCTACTACGGGCAGGAAACCAGGCGCAAAGCATAGTAGGAGACACTCGAGTGGTCGACCTCTTTCACGGCCTTCCACACGAGAGAGATGGGAGAAGTCGCGCGGTCTAGGTACGCTATCGAACGCCCACCTCGCGGAACAGGAAAGGAAATCAAGAACCTACCTAACTTTACAATACTAACCTCGTCAACAGGAACTGCGGCCAGGCACAACATTTCCTGCGGAAAAAGTACCCGGGTTTGCCCCTGTGGTCGTAAGACCCATATATATTATGACTAGCAGGCCACAAATAGAGAAAATACACTCAGCCTACAGCTGCAGTCATCATTAGCAGTAAATAGCTTATTCTCACACAAAAATAAAATTATTAATTATGTTGAGATACGCGATATCTCGCTGGAAGAGATGTACGGCAAAGTTAATCAGTTCCGGCAGTTGCCTATCGCTAGCCCCTACGGTTAGTTCAGAAACTACATTTTGCCGCACTGAAGAAAGACGTGCTGTCAACTTCTGTAAGGAGATAAGCATAATTTATATATTAGGACTTCGCTAATCATGGCGTAGAATGAAACCAAAGACCCGAGGAAAGGTCACGGGTACGAATAAAAAAAAGGCCTTTGTTTCGAGACGAAGGAAGAACGCATGCAAACGACACCTCGATTTTATAAACTAGAGATAAGAGCTTTTGTCCGATGTGAACAATAGCGCCATCACTCCTTCCGAGAAAAAGTCTCCTAAAGAAAAGGTCACTAGAGTAGTGCAATGGCTGAGGACATTCACTATAGACGGGACGTTAATAACGCGATGATGAATTTGATCTACAGCTGCTGGGAGTTTAACTCGGAATATGTATTTTATTTGCTTACAACGTTTGGCACGTTAGTGAAATTACTACCCTACGTTGATAAAGAGATGAAGCATTTGCTCTACAGGTGAGAGAGTGTATATATGACCCTTAAATTGCATTTGTTCGTAGTAGTTAGCAATATTTTCGTATGTCAGTAGCGAAATGAGGAATTTCAACTGCATGCAAGGTGGTTATGCCCCTACTAGAATTATTCTTTATATTGCTTCGCAAGTTAATATTAGGACTAGCTCGAACCTGTGGAACTTCTACAAAACAGAAGCAATGTTCTTCGGTGATATCTTAGACCCGTATCATCCCAATTTCCCATATCTGATACTGAAGGAGCCTGCAATAATTCTACAGAACAAAAAAATTTTTCCCCGATCATGATGCTTTCGGACCCGTATCATACATACATGCGTACATCCGAAGAGTGACAAATGTTCGAAGTCAGGCAGTGAATCTTTTGTTGAAGACCTGCGAGCTGTAACAACTTAAATTCGAACTTGACTCCTTCTGCTATTGATCCCTTCCCAGGTCGTATCGTGGATACACCAAGGACGCCCTAATTTTTCCATATCAAATATTGATGAAAGCATTACGGTCATACTAAGTAACTCACAGATGGACAAGCAGACTCTTGATATAGTTTATTGCATTCCTACAGTTGAGGCCCGCCTAACACTACATGAAAAAAAAAAAACGGGTGGATATAGATCTGGGACTCATGAATGCCATTTATGGATTTACTAACGTAACCGGCAGTTAGAAATGAAGGCGTCGAATAAGTGTATGCTGATTATTCCCACTTCGTGCTTATGTTCGCAGGCTTTCAAGAAGTCAGACAATAGTTATACCATGCACACTCAGCAGAGTGACTCCACACACATGGGGTGACGTGAGCAACGTCACCTGGACTTCTTCCGAAGACTCTCAAGGTAACTCAAGGTAAGGTATCGCAGTACTTGTTGTTGCCAGTCTATGCTCGTATCATCGTACAGTCAAGTCCCGTCTACACGTTAGTCTTTTCAACGCGTTCAGTCATCCACTCGTCTGAATATTTTTGAGTGTTGTTGTCGACACAACCTTGTGTACACAACAAAATGCTATTAATATGTTAACCGTCATATCAATCTTTCCCCGGTAAGTGTCATAGGCAAGTTCCGGACATCTCTTCAAATTTGAAGTGATACAAATTCAGGAAGCAACGCACTTTCCTGTTGTTTTTACGGCACAGGAACACATAAGCAAACACATGAAAAACACCAACGTGTGGATTGGCGCTTCTAGCAAAGATACTATATATAGTGCCCCATACGTACTTGATTACTTGATGATACTTAGGACGAGGTCCAGGTGGCGTTATGCACGCAACCCATCTTGCGCAGAGGTGATGCTGCAGTCCGTGACCAGCGGGATGGCTTACAGCGAGTTATCCCCACAGTTCACGTAGCCGCTTACAGCAGGTTTATCTGGCACTTTCAGTAAGTATGCGTCCAGTAAGTTTTTAAATTTCACAGTCTCTGTACCGGTGACATTTCAGATGTGACGTGGAATTTTGTTGAATAATCTCGCCCCCGAACCGCGAAACTATTAGAATACTTTGTGGCCATTGCGTCACCACCAGTTTTGATCGGAATGCGCACTTCACAAGTGCGTCCAATACGGTCTGAGTGTCTGGCCTGGATTCGTCCATTGACGTTGACAGCAATGCCTTCTAGAATTTTCCAGACATATCATCGTAAAGCACTCGAATCTCCTTTGAATGGAGTACGTACATTTGAAATTGAGCAAGTCTTTAGTGATAGTTTAAATCTTGCATGCCTCGGATTTTGGCACCATCGCAGGCTTGTTGCAGGCCTAAGCCGTTAACTTCATTCCCTTGCAAATCTAAACACCCACCAATCACACTAAAATAGAGTTGCTACAAGCCCAGCCATTAGCTTTGTGCTGTTACAAGTCCCGACGCCTGTACACCAGCACAGCACAACGTTCAAGCCATTAGCATCATACGTACGCTTACTACAAAATCCCAGACAGTTACCACAAAGCCAGGCACCATTCACACCGCCGAGGAACGCAATCTGTCGCGTCGATTCAAGGTTCCGAAGAGAGGCTTTTCCTAATAGGGATTTCTGTGAGACGCACACTACTTAAGTAAAAGATTGAGCAATCACTCAGAGTCGAGGTAATGCTTGCTTGTTTCACACGTGCACCACCATGACAAACATAACCTCGAGGTCCTTTTAGAGATCGAAGCAATTTTGTCCTCGTGCTGTAATGGCAGCGAGATAGGACGTTATGCGCACGACACAACGATCGAGACGAAGAGATATTTGGCTGAAGAATGTATGTGGACGGATTTCCTGACGCATTATAATCCTCATTACATGGTTAGTTTTTCAATGATAACGGGACTGACAAGATACTGCGAATATTTTACCTATGCAAACGAGCTACGGTATGTGTCAGAAGAATATACGTGAACGGATTTCCTGTGTAGTTTAATCTTCAATACATGGTTAGCTGTTCAATGATAACGGTACTGACAAGGTTTTATGAATATTTTACTGCCCAAAAGAGCTATTTGACTGAAGATAGCATTTGAACGAATTTCCTCGTGTTTTATAATGAAAAGTCATTAGTTGACGATCTTTTCAATGATACTGGTGCTGACGCCAGATATTATGAACAAATTACCACAGAAACAACATCTTAGCTGAAGAAGATGAGTAGCTGGACGTTTATTATTATGTTACATTCCTGGTTTTACCACCGCACCCTTAATTATCATACACCGTGAGCTAAGCAGGGAGATTCGAGTTTATTATGTCCCATCAGTACAGGTAATGAATGTTTTCTCGACAATCCTGTGGGAAATTCTCAGTCGGCTGAGTGCTCTGCTACTGGTATAGGAAAACAAAGAGCAAAGCATCTCTAAGGGATGGAAAACAAGGAGAAAGAAGTAACAAACACCCGTGCGGAGGGTCCCTTCCGTGCCCCCACCCAACACGGGAGCAGATAGGAGTCTCATGGGATGAGTCGCTTACCCCAATTCGGTAGACCAAATTGCGGGACAGAAGGGAACGTATGGAGAAACATGAATGAAGCCACGCATAGAAAGATCCGTCTACACGTACGCGTTTTGAACGTGTTCACTGATCCAACTGTTGAACTGTGTCACTCTGCCGTAGAAAGAGCAGAAAAATGCACTTTGTAAAGTTTTATTTCACTGTAAATGTCAAGAGATATCTGTAACTTGACTAGTGTAACACCAAGGAAATTGATTTAACGGCTAACCTGTTAATAAGTTTTTGTTTCATACGCACAGTTGTGTTTATAACGACGCTACCGGACAAAACATTGGACGACTAGATGAATAAACCAGCACGTTCAAAAGACTTACCCGGGCCCAACAATTCTGTTTTAATATTTGACACCTTATACTAGCAGTGACCTTCAGATTTTATTACCCTCTCTGACGCAACGTTCGGCGGGAGACGCGCACTTTTTTTTTATATTTGACAAAGCAATTAAATTCGTAGTAATTTTTGGGTTTTAGAAATTTTAACAATCCGATTAAAATTTTTGATTGAACTAGTTTCCAGTGCTTTTGAAATTTCCTATCAGAATACATGTATGTATGACTGGTTAAATATAATGCCATAGCGGATATTAACAATACTTTTATTTATTTTCTCCAACTGTCGAGGTTTAAAAACAATTTCTTCATCTGCTGTCTGGTGGAAAAGTTGGCCCGTGCTGTAGTCTTCGTACTGATGGCCGTGCGTAAGTAACTGTTCTTTCATGCATGGTGTCAGCTGAGTAGTTCTTGCGACGCGTTTCAACCACAACCAGGGGTCATCTTCAGGCAGAGATGCGAGTCTTGCAAAGTGCGCTGAGTGCTGTAAGTTAAAATCTGAAATTATGAGGTACGACGACCTATATTTATAAACTTCGGAGCGCGTATGGATGTTGGAGCTCGTTCCTGAGTGGTCGGTGGTCTAATGGCTGGTCTGTCGGTGATTCAGGCATTCGGCTGTTCTCCGTGCAGTTTAAGTAACCTGTTTGTTCCCGTTTATTGTCCATTACAGAGGAAGAGAACAGAGAATTTGATCAAACACACGATCGAACAGTTCTAGATCAACTCAACCGCCTACTTCCTATTACTCAACCCATTCCCCCCACAGTGACACTGACAGACTCATTCGTGCCTGCCCACTTATAACAATACAAAGCTCGAGGCCCTTCATGCAGGCATCAGAAAGCCCCAAATCACCCACGTATCAGAGAACATGTTAAAAATACATCTGCATCGTAATGAACCACTGTCTTTCTACGGGGTACTTTCCGGACAGCTGAAAAAAAGCAATTACAATTTTCTTACCAAAGCCAATCAAAAGTCCACTATCACACACTAACTATAGCCCGATTCCACTTATCGACCTAGCTACAGTCCAAACTACTCGAAAAACTTATAAACACCAGACTAGAATATATTCTTAATGCAGACTCACTTCACAATATCAGACAGCACGGTTTCAGGGCCAAACACGACACCCGCACAGCACTGGCACTATTTTATGAGATGATCGCGGCAGCCAAAGCCAAATAACAAAACGTAAACAATGTGCTTAGAGAATAAGTCGAGCCTTCGATAAAGTTTGGCACGACGGATTAAATTACAATATACCGGTAGTTACCGTCAACTTCCCAGACTGCCTTGCACACACTCTATGTAACTTTCGAGATAACAGAACTGCTTGCATCAGGATAAACGCACACACAGGACCACAGTTTCCTGTACACAGCGGTGTACCTCAAGGCAGCTGCCTTTCCCCTTCACTGTTCACTTATTATATACGCGATCTAGAAGAACCCAAGCGCACTCCGGACACATTGGCTACGCAGTTGACATCACACAGATAGTAACACTCGCAGGGTCTGTAGCAATGATATCCAGGACAACAGCCAGGGCATTAGGTAAAACACACAGCTTTGAACACCAATTGAAAATACAAACAAAAAAAGAAAATTCCAAAGAATAAAAATCGGACGACAAAAACCGTTAACGTGACACTGCAGGACAGGGTGATACAATACTCCACCAACGGCAATGTTTTGGGTCTAAATATTAGCTTCAGAGGGTTTCTCGGACAGAAACAAAAGAAAATTGTATATGGTTTTGATCCGACCTGTTCTTACATATCATCAGTCCCACTACATCTGTGTTCTACCGCACAAATGTCGAAACTGCAAAGAGTTCAAAATCAAGCCACCAGGTACATCACAGGCACAACAGGCACAGGCACACTCACAACACACTCACAACAAAGAAGATCCACAGAACTTCACGAATTAAGTAAGCTCCATGCAACCCATAACATTACACTGCAAACACAAGCCCGAAGAATATGGGAAAACACCGATGACATAACACCCCACAACATCATCAACAAATTAACACCACATGAAGGACAGACACGCATGCATAACTGATCATGCACCCAACAGACAATCAGCACAACACAACATTGAACCACTCGACAGATATCCCACAACACAACCATTAACAAAAAAAAAAAAGAAAACGATCAACCTGCATCACAACGATCTGACGACTTATTTTTCGACTGCAAACCACACAGAAACCTAATTAAATAGCCTACCCTAATTAAACCGGCACTGCCCGGTCGTTCACCCTCCTCCTATATTTTGTATATCATCTTTCCTCCATCTTCCCCTCTACCTACTAACATCTCTCCGACTATCGCCTATTTTTCTCCTCTCTTCACTCCACTCACCGGGTTTGTTTGTCCATTGATGGTTGGCTGTGAGTTGCTGATGAGTAGAGATTCCATGATTTGCAAGCGCTGGTTGTCCGTGGTTCGATGCAGTATTTTTACCTCCGCCAAGGCGGTTATGTTTTCGTCGTGTTTCTCTGTCTGTCTATTTGTCTGTCTGCCTGTCACCAAGATAGCTCAAAAAGTTCCGAACCGATTTTAACGAAATTTACATTGTTTGGTATGTCAGGAGGAACAGATGATTAACTTTTGGCGAAGATATGTCCATCAGTTTGTTTGTTTGTTTGTCTGCCTCATTTTTCTCAATGCCATAACTCAAAAGGTTCAGAATGGATTTTGATGAAATTAACGTGATTTGTTTGGTATATAACAAAGAGTATATGACGAAATTTTTGTAATGATCCGTTTGTTCGTTCGCTTGCGAATTACGGTTTTTAATTTCATGCTTGTTAGCACAATAACTCAAAAAATAATCAATGAATCTTTATGACATTCATAGGGGTTGTTATTAATGTTAGAAGACATGAATGATTAAATTTTGGTGCGGATCACTTTGTTCGTTTGTATGTTGCACTCATGTTTGTCATAACGTTTGTTAGCAGTATAACTCATGAAGGTATGAACGGATCTTCAAGAAAATTGCACAAGCTGATATTACTATCAAAATACACAAATGATTAGATTTTGAAGTTTATACAGAGAAAATTATGGCTTCAGAGCCAATTTGATTTTTTTGCTACCGATACTTGGCTTGGCGGAGGTATGCGCTCTCAGAGTGCTCTAGTCTTTCCTGTTTCAAACATTTCTCAGGTTACGTTTGTGCTGTGATGCTGCTAGGTGTGTGCTCGAATTCCTTCTGATTGCGAATGCATTGTAAGTCTCCTTGATTGTATTGTTGTGGTCGTGCCAATGTATGAAGTATTGTGGAGCTTGCTGTCTCCATTACAGCCGACATATTTATGCACGACATTAGTTTGTTTCAGGTCCGGTTTGGCTGCTTTGGGGCTGTTGCACATTACGAGGCTGCTTATGGTTGGGCTCTCATAGTAAATTAATGCCTTCAGACTATCATTGCTGTTAGTGCATTTTGTGTAGTGATTGTTTCAGCACTCCCTCATCCGTTTTGTATGACTCTAATAGTTAGTTTTGCTAGAACACGGTGTGTGTTGTTGGACGGCTTTTATCGAAGTTTCCACAATTTTTTTACTGTATTGTCTAGATAGTTTTTCAAGATCTGATAGAATTGTGCTCGTTCGAATACGTACCCGTTGTTGATGAGTGCTTGCTTAATTTTGCAACTGCCTCATGAAATAGATTCTAGTTGGAAGAGATCTTGTAGCTAAGGGTATTTTTAACCAGTCATGCATAAAAGAGAGGCTGCTCCCAAATTATTGGAATACATATGTTTTCAATATATATATAATAATACATGAAATTGGCTAGGTAGGATGACCAAGTTAGGCTATAAAATAGGTTGGACTAGGTTATGTTAGATTACTTAGGGTCGGATAGGAATAGAATAGGTTCGGCAAGAGTAAGATTTGTAAGTTAGAAAAGTTCATGCCAGATTGGAGTAAAATAGTTTAGTTTATGTCAGGAAAGAAAAGGCTAGGTTGAGGTAAACTAGGTTGGGTTGGGTTACAATAGATTAGATTATAGTAGGTTATATATATAAAAGGTGCGGCACAGAAACTTGCTGATTTAAAAGGTTAATAATAACAACATTATCTAAGATATTGGTATAATTTGGTCAAAATCTCATTCTGCGCTCCTCAAATTTTATTTCACATTGTGTGAAAGAAGCGTGTGAGGTTCGGCAAGCGCATGCGCGGGAGTAACCTTGAAGCACCATTCCTGCCATTCAGGTCAGTGTGCAACATGCAGTGGTCGAGGTAGGAGCGTGCATT
>LQNS02277097.1:39181658-39191675 GCA_001587735.2 Parhyale hawaiensis | reverse complement strand
TACCATTGTTTTTCTATGGGAGAAAATACAGAGCGATCCCATAAAAGAGAAATTAGGGTTGGATTAGGTAAATTTAGGTTACGTTAGGTAAGATTAGGTTAGGTAAGATTAAGCTAGGTAATATTAGGTAAGGTAAGATTAGGTTAGGTAAGATTAGGTTAGGTAAGATTAGGCTAGCTAAGATTAGGCTAGCTAAGATTAGGTTAGGTAAGATTAGGTTAGGTTAAGTAAGGTTAGGTTAGGTTAAGTAAGGTTAGGTTAAGTAAGGTTAGGTTAAGTAAGGTTAGGTTAGGCAAGGTTAGGTTTGGTTAGGTTCCTTTTAGGTCGCTAGCAAGCCTGTGGTGACATCTGCTATTTTCTCCCATAGGAAACAATGGGAGATTCAAAGTTTAATATCTCAAAAACTATTGCAAAAATGAAAAAAATTGCATGAATAAAATGTTCTTAAAATTCAATTTTACGTATACTGTGCTAGTTTCATAACAATCTGATCAAAAATAAAGAAAATAGACTGGCTCGTCTAAAGTAAAGAATTACCATGGATCCTTTTACCTTCACATCACGTTCAAACATCGAAATTCTATTTGGACCTAAGGCGAAAAGTGACCATATTATTATTATCATTAAATCACACCAGACTGGCGACGTAGGAACGGAGAAACTCCATGAGATTAACAAACCCCCACGCAACCAGCCCAGCGGGTGGAGAAAACAAAAGAATAAAAAAAAAGATGATCCGAGATCACAGAATAGCTCTGTATACAGATCGTTTAAAGCTGGCGCTGGACACGAGCATGGTTTATATCTTGCCCGCATTTAGCCTCATCCCCCACCTAGAATACCGGGAATCAATAATTTCCAAATCACGCTGAATAGATTAGGAAACCTCTAATCTACCACTAAGCTTATCACAAACAGCCAGCAAAGTACTAACATCATCAGCGTAACCAACAAGTAAATTATTATCAAGATGAAGCAGATCCGCCAATGAGCAACAAAGGACCCAGAACACTACCCTGTGGAAACACCAGGAACCAAATCCAAAAACTTACTCCTCTTCCCATCAACAACTCCACATTGACGTCTGTCAGATAAAAATTGACTAATTACCGCGAGAACTGAACCACCAATACCCATTAATCTCAGCTTATGGAGCAGCCCAAAGTGATTCACGCGATCAAAAGCATAACTAAAGTCAAGCTGTACCAACCTTGCCTCATGGAGTGCAGGAAAAGAGCAGGAAAAAAGCCTACTGCAACACATGAGAAATGTGAAGCAGAGCATCACAGGTTTCTGTCTCTACCTTTCCTTGTGGGTTTCTACCCAAAATTTTCTTCGCACGGCTATTCCAGGCGTACCATAAAACGTCTTTATCTTTACTTCTACTCATCATTGATGATGAGGAAAGGGAAACATAAACATTTAATGTGATTTTCATAGTGCTAATCTCTACAAATACGTCACTAATATGATCAAATTCTACGCAAAAACACAGGCCCTGCGGACGAAAACGCCTGTCACTCTCATAAACTTTGTTTTCGATTCTAGGAGCTCGTGATGTTGCCATCAGTGACGATAAGCCCACAAAATTTATTTCAATATTGCTGTCTACAGCAATGAGAAATTTCAATATCACTCAAGTACTGTTGCCCTCAATGACGACAAACTCACCACTCCCCTTCGATATTGTAGTCAACAACGATGAGAAACTTATAATATCTCTTCGACATTGTTGCCATCAGTGATAGGCTTACCATTTCCCTCCGATATTGTTGCCATTGCTAATAATGTACTCACCGCATCCCTTCTACCTATCGACAGAAACTTTCAGGAGTGCAATATTTTTTCTAATACTCACTGTATTTAATTCCTTACCTGACTTAGTTACCAATTGTAATGAAATAATTTTCATTTATCTCTGGGATCGCTTTCTTGTTAGGATTTACTAACGTTTAGAAAATGTTAGCAGCCTGTACGTGTGTACAAACTTTAACCGTTGCGTGTATAGTTGTGAAGCGTTTTTCGTCGCTAATAACACTGTATGTATTCTTCTCTTTGTATGCCGAGCAAACGAACTAGAACGTCTAGAGGTTTTCTCCAGATCGTTTACTGCTAAAATTCGACGCATACGAAACTTGAACAATCACGATAGACTTACCCACCTTCAACTGTGTGTACTGAAGGAAGATGTGAGCGCTTCGCAATCTCATATGTTTGG
Organism: Parhyale hawaiensis; assembly: GCA_001587735.2. Taxonomy (NCBI): domain Eukaryota; kingdom Metazoa; phylum Arthropoda; class Malacostraca; order Amphipoda; family Hyalidae; genus Parhyale; species Parhyale hawaiensis. The sequence goes on along the minus strand of LQNS02277097.1, from coordinate 39,189,457 downwards.
TAAATTCTAAAAGGAATCATTGTGTACGTAATTGAGCGAATTCATGTGAGATAATTGGAACGCCGAGGCGTGTTGCAATCAGACGCCGATGTTACCCTCACGGGGTTACCCGGTGTTACACCGTGTAGCGGTGAATGCGACGTGCGATCTCAGCGCCCCAAAATAGTGCTGCGGAATCTGCGGAAAGCTTATTCTTAAACATTACTGGCCGAGTCTAATTATGAGTGTGCCTTAGGATGAAAAGTCAAGAAAAATGCACAAAAGACTTAAATTGGTAGAATTCAGCCATTAATTGGCAGTCATGGAATATTTCCTTTATTTCAGAGCATCAATCGAGCACAGTGTTTACAGACAAGGACACTGTTTGTAAACAAAAGCAGTGTTAAGCCCGCTGCTGACGAGAGTCGAAAAACAAGAACGTTTCAGATTCCTGGAACAAAAGTTTCTGTGACCGTGGCTACATGCTAAAGTGTCTGAACATCACAATTAAATGTAACGTTATGATGCGAGTTAAAACTCACTCGAAATCAAGTTAGATATTCCAAACTACGCAATTGGCGCTTGCGTAGAAGAATTTTTGTCATGGCAGCTTAGATTTTTAGCCATTTTGGACCGTTGAAATCTGCTCAGGCCGAACTTGTGCCCCGTAGCGACAAAATCGGATGAGTGAAGAGAAACGTTACCGTGTTCCGACTGTCGTCTGCAGCGGGTTTTATGTCCAATGCAGACGAGAAGCATAAATTGCTGAGAGTTGAGTTTCGCCAACGAATGCTCCTCCAGACTCGGTGAAGAAGTTGCCTGAAGAGCGAATTCAGCAAGCTGCATCCAAGCGAATCTTTTTCGTGGGTTTGGAGCAACTCAAAGCAACTTTCAGTTCAATATTTCCTAAAAATCTGTTGATTTCTATGGTATGTAACACCTCGGTTTTTTTAACTTTACGTAGATGGTGGCGATTGTAAAAGCAATGTAAATCTGCAGTATAGAAAGCACATGTCTCCAGGTTACAACAATGATAGCCGCAGAAATCTTACGTCTAAAAATTTTATTAAAAATCTAAGGGCCAGTACACCCACTTCCCTCCCTTATTCTAAGTAATGGAAATGAACATAAGCTGTGCGTCAAGTTTGCCGGTTGCTGTCCATAAATAGGAGCGACCTTCATTCCAATGAATGACTCAGCGCGTTCAGTTATGATCTAGTTTCTTTACATTTTGGCGTATATTTCGCAACGGATTGAAGTCCCATTCATATCCTATATTTTTATAGCCTTATTTTGATAGAAACATGCTATTTTCAATTATTTAAAGCCTGATAACCCGATAAAATTGAACTCAACACGCAGCAATCCACTTCCTTGCCGAATCAAAGAACAACTTTTTCAGCTCAACTAGTTTCTTTATTAAACGTTAATAGAGTGATTCCGATGGTTAAAGTGGCGGTAGATAGCACAAAACATTCAGTTGCTGAGTACTATGCACGTTGACTGAAATAACGAGCTTATAAAGAAACAATAAAAATTTCATCTCCATACAACATCTAAAAACTTTACCCTAAGATATTGCCGCTGCATAAACGTTTCCGCCGTTACGTATGCATTGAAATGTCGAGCCAAACTTCACAATTACCTGCGCCAAGGAGGCTATGTTTTCGTCGTGTTTGTCTGTCTATCGGTCTGTCTGTCTGGCTGTCTGTCACCAAGATAACTCAAAAAGTTATGAACCGATTTGGATGAAATTTACAGGGATTGTTAGGTATGTTAGGAGGAACAGATGATTAACTTTTGGTGAAGATAAGTCAATCCGTTTCTTTGTTTGTCTGCGTCATCTTTCTCGATGCCATAACTCAAAAAGTTATGAATGGATTTTGATGAAATTAACATGAGTTGTTAGGTATACAACAAAGAGTAAATGACCAAATTTTGTTAATAGTTCGTTTGTTCGTTCGTTCGTTTGTGACGGTTTTTAATTTTATGCTTGTTAGCAAAATAACTCAAAAAATAAGGAATGGATCTTTATGAAATTTATAGGAGTTGTTGATAATGGTAAAAGACATAAATGATCAAATTTTGGTGCAGATCGGTTGGTTCCTTTGTATGTTTGACTCATATTTGTCATAACGTTTGTTAACAGTATAACTCAAAAAGTTATGAACTGATATTAAAAAAATGAACAAGCTGTTATCAATATAAAAAGGCACAAATGATTAGATTTTGGGGTTTATGCAAAGAAAATTATGGTTTCAGAGCCAATTTGAATTTTTGCTGCCGTTGCCTCACTTGGCGGAGGTATGCGCTCTCAGAGTGCTCTAGTTCGACAATTTTATCTGTCTGAAATCAGCGAAAATGTCGCTCGTCTGCATACGGCTTTACGCAGCAAATATCCCTACAATTTTTGAGGTTGTCGTTGAGTCGGTGTAACCCGGTGTTACTCAACCTGTGTTGCATTGGAGTCTAGGGTAACTGTCGTATAGTATGTTACGACATGCCTAAATTACTACCAACATCCAGCATTCAGCTTCTACGCAGTTAAGCAAGTCGGTAACCGACAAGCGACCCCGCACAGGAGAGGCGCAGGGACCCAAGGGACGCCTGTGACGTCAGTAAGCGTCGCACCTGCCTCCTCCAATCACGGACGAGCCGAGGGAACACGGCCGTCGGAACATCTAATTTGTGTTTGTTTAGGAACCCTTTTTGGATAATTGCGGCCGAACCATGGCATGCCGCAAACATTCATGTATGTGTATTCATAGCTAGCGTATACCCATAGTCTCGATATTAGTGTATGGGCACATGGAACCCGCCAAGGTAGAGAAATTAGAGTTTCTAATGGGAAAAACGAAACAGCCTCGCTCTCCTTTCTCGATTTAATACAAATAGTATCAAAACTAGGAGATGTAGGAGCGGGAAAGATCAATAAATAGCTGTAATATCACGAGATCTAAATTTTGATATAGAAATTTTTGAGATTGGCGTCACGGTTAGTAATTAGAGGGCTAAATAGTCAACTAGACAAGCACAAATCAAGGGCTGCGAGGGACAAAAGTGTCAGAGTCTACAGATCGGCTGGCTGTTTACTTTTGCACAAAACGCCGGGTATAAAAAACTTATGACGGCCTGCCGAGCCAGCCAGTGTCCAGACGTTCACCGTAGACCAGCCATACGTGGGTGACGGAGTGGAGAGAGACCGGGTCGGAACTCTACTGCCGCAACTTCAATTTACGAGATAAGTATCTGAATGCTGAATCATGATAGTGGGGTTTAGAAATTCCGGTGAGATGTGTAGAAGGCGATAGGAGTGCTTTGTGTGTTCTTTGTATCCACGCGTAGGTCCTGCATTCATTGTGTTTTGAGTCCCCGGAAGTATTGTGTATCAGGGTCGTTAGAGAAGAGTGAATATAAAGAAAGGTATTTTATTTTTTGTCGTTATTACCCTCTGTTGCGCCACAGTCCCTTGTTTTTGAATCGTGCCTCCGCTCGAGCCATATTCAATATCATATTGATTGATCAGACCAGTAATAATAATTCACGTGATAATTGATATAATTAATATTTATTAGATCTGATTTCGAGAGATCATATCGTAAGAGTCAACTTTGAATAATAGGAAATTTGCCACGCTACCCTTTTCCTCAATTTGTGATTGAAATATAATTATTAATCATTTACATTCTGCTAGTTTGCAAGATCCTTCACTAAAAGTGTGGAAAAGATAAAATTTTAGATTCCCAAAACCAGTAAAACACGACATTACACGTCACTGGAGGCACCGAAAGCCTGATAGCACAAGGCCTCTGGTCGTACATACGAAAGACAAACGACAGTCAGAAATTCCGGTGAAGCAGTGGCAACGAAATATTCTAATAGCTGCACCGTCTGGGGCGCAAGTTTGTTTAACAAAATCCATCATCATATTTGAAACGCCGCTAACACTCAAGCTATAAAATTTAAAAACATACTGGACACATACATACTGAATAGCTGTAGACCAACCAGCTGCAAGCGGTTACGTGCATTATGGAGAGAACTCCCAGCTAGATCCCCCCCCCCCGCTGGTCAGGTAGTACAATATCACTCCTGCACAAGTTAGACCATTGTATGATAACGATGTACCATGAGTTGGACTCCGCCCATAATGCCACCTGGACCTCGTCCGAAAAACTTGACAAATTTCACATGTTAGGAACCTCGTTTACAGAATTCGCTGGCCCTTATTTGGTTAAGGACGCAGTCGACTAGGCGCCAAAATTGGTCCCACATCGGGGCTCGACTTGCTCCAAACGTCAGACAGAAGCTTCGGCTTCGTCACTGAGAGTCGTGTTGTACGTGTTAGAAGCAACGCGACTACGTTGAGCAGGCAGAAAACTCCCTTTTACGGCACAAGATTGCGTTTCTGTAGGTCTCAAGGTAACCTATGCAGCTATTGAGGGTTAGTGCCCGGAACTCAATTGAACGGGTCGAAGCCAGTGCACCAGTGTAAAGTTTACAACAAGTCAAGCCTTGAAGGTTTAATATTAGCCCCCAATGAAACATGCCCTCCATTACTGATCTCGACTGCTTCTTTATTCCATGCGTCCTAAGACCTTAAATTTCTGTTAGTACATTGCGATAGCTTAATGTGCTTTAAATTACGTTCGGGCCTTAGTTCTTTCCTCGATTAACATCCCATTGTAGTTAGTAAAACTTGTCTTACCCGTAAGTCATATTTAAGAAGCGAAGAGCGTAACCGAAGGACTCACCTGAAACCAGTGTCGAAAAGTGGCGTCATCATTGATGTCACATCGACGAATGGTACTGCTGAACAGCCTATGCGTAGCTTAATTAATATCGGCAAAAAAGTATTCAGTTGCAAGCTTCAAGCCTTTAGACAAGTAAATAAATGAAGAGAACATTTACTAATAATGTTAACAACAATAATAAGAATTAATAGAAAATTTCGGTGGAGGTTGGGGAAGCCTTTCACTGCATCAGGGCAAAATCTTAGCAGGCACGGCATCCCGATTTCACTTCTTCATTGGAGTGAAGACAAGTTTACACTTTATATTCAGCTAACATTGCTCTTAATGAAACTCTTTCAAACGAGGCACTGCGGCTCTTGTTTGGAATCCAGACTGCACGGGATTTTACTCAAAACTTGATATTTTACATAGTTTTTGATGCTCTTTCCAAAAATAGCAACTGCAACTTCGAAAAATTATTAATAAAAAAGTTATGAGGTTTTAAATTAATTTTTTTCCTATCTATTACTAAAGAAAGTCACACTTTTTTTTGCATTAAATTTGTCTTTACGACATCATAATGACCTAACATAAAACCTGCAGTAGTCCGGATTTCAAACGAGACCCAGGCACCTCATTTTTCGATTTAATCCATTCAACCTCCCCCATTTCTGGCTGCGTCCTAACACAAAATACGGTAAAATTGTTACCGTCAAGTACAGAAAGTTTCAACAATAACCGCTCTTATGGTTTCTCTCGCGTTAAGAATATGACACTACTTGTATTTTTGGTTAGGACTAAAGGCCTAACCAATGAAGTCCTGAAGTTCCACCTGCAAATAGTTACTTCTACCCGTCGATGTGACGTCATTCGCCGAATTGTGATCACGGCTAAGATTAATTTTAGTCCCCGCGATTCTTCCCGTTACACACTCTCTGCTTCCTGGTCCTATCTGATTGGTAACATTTTACAGAGGATAAGCCCTATCAGAATTCTAAGCCACTCGAGACAATAAAATCGCGAAACAACATCTGGTGCGATCAAATATTCTGATGGGGAAACGACCGCATTCGTCATTCACATTTCTGAAGTATGTATTATTATTGTTATTTTCTTGGCGGGGTATTGTATTCAGCTTACATGAGAGTATGTGTTAGGTAAGGTTAGAAAAAGTTAGATACGAGCAGGATTAGTTCGGAAGACTAGATACCGAATTTGACGTATAGACACATATTATATACCACAGTTCACTTACTATAGAAGTTATATCAGATCTGGGTGTATGCGCTACCTCTGGAAATCTGCAAACTTGTGACGTCAAAATTACGTCACGCCACTGTGGAAATATCAATGATTCCTCGCTACAGCAGTGGCGTGACGCAGTAGCGAATAAACTCAAATCTGACACAACTATCTTCTGCAAATGAACTGTGCTTTATACTTAAGCGGCAGGTCGCCGACACACAATGCCAACATTGTTGTGTAGAACGTTTAAGCCTTTTATTTTTCACTACAACTTCGATTAAATAATTGGAGAAACAAGGAACTTACAGCATGATGAGAGAAACATGGAACCCATGCACGGAGATCTTCCCACGCTGGATCAACGCGCAAGGCTGCGTTGCACGTCGAAAACGATGAGCAGAGCCAATCATCACTGATGGCAAGAGTACAAAAATGGAAAGAAGAACTGAGGGCGCGAAAGAGAGACGTCCCGAAGGGAAGGTCCAGTCAGCAGGTGACCTATATTGGGTCCCCTAGGAACCTTACTCCCTATAACATATATACAGGATAGTTATCCACTATATAATAATACTCATTTGTTAGTTGCTTGCTTGCTCGCTCACTGGCTCGTTCTTTGGTTGGTCCTTCACGCCGTCACACTGTTAAGGATTTAGATAGGAGAAAATTCATCAACTGAATCGCAAATTGAGATACAATAAAATGACACCAACCCCCCCCCCCCCTGCGTAGAGTAACGGTGACGAATATAGCTTCCAATATGGTTAAAAGTGGAAATACTGCATTCTCTGAATCTCGCTTCGCTTTGAAAACTGGCTCCGTACTTTTTGTTATGACGATGATAATTCTTCTGAGCGTGGTAGATGAAAGGTGGTATCTTTGATAGAGTTTTTGATCTTGTTGGGCATAAGCTACGTATCACTTATGTTTTAACTGGATTTCTTCGTAGCAGTTCGAGAGGCTCAATCTTGGTTGGAGTTTTCGTTCCTTTAGTGCTTAATCCATTTTGGTTATGCTTTCTTTAGCCGAATCTCTTCGTAGGAGTTGAAACGTCACGATGAAAGATGCCTTTTTATATTCAACTTGCATCGCAGCCAAATTTCGCCCCTAAAGGTTTACCAATAATTGGCTGGTATCCAGGTCACGGTAAGCCCTGAGCATTTCCGGTGAATTCTTTTGATTGAACGATATTTTCTTAGACTACTCAACGTCTGACCAGTTGCAAACTGATCCAGCGCCTTAAATTGCAGGGGGATATTTTGCTCTCGCGAAACTCATGGTTTTATTGGCTGTACAATTACTTGCGTTTCATTAATGGCAGATCACGGCTGGAGGTATGAGACCTATTTTACAGCAAAATCTGTCCTGGGAACCGGAACAATAAAAAGCTTAATAACACAATAATTACCGTCATTATTCAAGGCTGGGCCTTCTAGTTTGTGTTTATTTCGTAGTCTAAGCCTGAGTTTCCACCAAACAGGCGATCTCAAAGAGGAAGAAGGAAGGGATATAAAGTATGTCGATAGGAACGTGAAGCTCATGCACGAAGGTGTTACCACACAGAATAAACGGGTACGGGAAAACAAGTAGGGAGAGAAAAGGAAGAACAGAATAAAGCATCAACAGCACGATAGCAAAAGTGTAAGGAAGGAAAGTGGACACGATATGTAGACGTCCCAAAGGCCTAGCTATGGTTAATATAACATAAGGGCCCCTTTGCGGTCGCTGCTCTTCTATATATATATATACCTGTAGTTGGGAGACTAAGGGGACACGGTAGGAATAGCATATAAAGACTGTAAGTATACTAACGAACAGCTAACCAACAATGAGCTCTTACGACGA
>LQNS02277097.1:39156465-39167942 GCA_001587735.2 Parhyale hawaiensis | reverse complement strand
CATCTGTCCCTGCTTAAGATACGTTTGCCATCTTCTGCAACTCGGCCTATTTTCTGCCTATCACTTTCAATGGAGCTTGAGAGGAGCACCAGAGCCTCCAACCTGGGCTAATTTCCGCATATCTATTTAGTTAAGAGCGTGGAGTCAACGCAGCGGACTATAGTTGAAAATTGACGAAACATTTGCTTAATTTAAAATTTCATTTATACATTTGGAACAGCCGGTATCATAGTTACACCTTCCTATGGTAACCTCTTTAAATTTCACAAGATTTCAAGATCTAAATTTAACAACTTTGCCTTCCCACCTGATGAACTGGAGAACAGCGAAACGCGCGTTGTGGGTATCTAAATTTCTTCAACTGCTTCCAATCGATATCTATATATGTGCCATTTCAAGAAAATAATATATATATTTATAAACACACGACGGTCATTTTTAGTATCAGATTAGGTACAAAAGTTAGATAACACGACGATGAACCTGTTGCAATACAGATCATTATGGTCAGTACTATTTTTCCCGTTTGCGTATCACCAATGCTTCTAATTGCTTTAAACAATCATCACAAACCTGAATATTTTGCACCCGCTTAAAACTCACCTGTATAGCAGTTAACCACTTTGCAAAACTACGTAAACAGTTATGCAAAACGCTTAAACTGTTAAGTGTTCATGACAAACTTGTATTCACCCATAAAAGAGCTTGTTCTTCTCTCGATTCTCGTCTCTCTGGCCAACTGTATTTTACAAACGGTACTTCAAACTCCCAAGAAACCTATTCTACTCTAACTCCGTGTAGCCTACGTTTCTCTTATCATCTCATTCACAATGTGTAGGCATTGTGCCAGTGACTCTCAGCAGACCATAATTATGTATAACTCTCTGATGCTAGTGTTTAGTATTATTCTTAAGTTAGTTTTAATCATGAAAACCTCAGGCGCTGTGTCCTAATCTTGTTGGCCACAGTACTTTATGAGAACAATAAATGATTTTATTATGATTATTACTATTACTTCAATAAAGAGATCAAATTATATTTTAAAGTTTGCAGTCGAACTGAGCATAGTACACCCTACGCTTGTTAAACTGTTAATATTTTAACCTTTTGCGTTACTGTTTAAGTAGCTTTGCAAAGTTGATAACTTTTGTACAGGTGTGTTTTAAGCGTTGCAAAATGGTTAAATTTATTGTGATTGTTCAATTAAAGCAATTAGAACATTTGTAAAACGCAAGCGGGAAAAACAGTTGTAACCTAAAACTTATCAAAACTTAGAATCATATGAACGTATTGAAGCTGCAGAGTTTCTTTCTGGCGTCACTGTACTTGACCCAGTTGACTAGGAATTTCAACGTAAGAAAATATTATTAAGAGATAAATTAATTCTCTCCCACCCAAACTTGCCCGTGTCTCTTGGCACCGTTTTCTATTCAGCAAAGAATCTGTCGGTCGCGCTGAATAGAGAATAAGATTTTCAAGGCAGACTATGGCATAATATTTGATCTCTCATTTGGAGCGCGGATGCACAAAACCCTGTCTACACATTAGCGTTTTGAACATATTTAAGCATCCATTCGTCCTTAACACAGCTGTGTGTACGTCATAAAAATTTTTCAAATATTAGCCACCGAATCCGCTTCTTTGGCAGGTGTCACTAGGGAAGTTACGGATATTAGATTAAATGGTAGAGAAGACAATCAATGCATCAACAGGCCCATTCCCATAGAGCATTTGGGACTTACCTACGTTCTGGCCCTGTATGAGCTAGTGCCATTACGTTAGAATCTTCAATTTCGGCGTGAAGTAAAGCGCAGGAAACTGCGCACTCGACTGCCATTTCTAAAATATAGTAACGCATTCGGACCATCGGATAAGTGAACACGTTTCACAGACCAACGTGTAGACCCACCTGAGCTTATACGATCCTCATATGAACAAGGCCGCTAAAAGTTAGAATAAGGTAATTATTATAGCCTGTACGGACGTTAGTCAAAAGAACGAGTTTCTTCATCTCTGCTTGCGGTTGCATTGGTGTGTCCTTTTGAATGGCACAATTGCTCTGAATTTTGAGTTGTAATTCCTTGCAAATTTGAAGAGGTGTCCGAAAATGAACTAATGGCACTTGCTGTCGAAATCAAACTGGCGGCAAACATTTTTACACCTCTTTGGTTTGATTCAAAGCTGTGTCTTCTAAGATGCAACAAAACGTTCGGATGACTAACTGAAAAAAAAAAAAATTGTCGGGTGTATGCAGGTCATATGGGATCCTAATAATTTCTTTGGGGAAAAAAATTAAAAAGTGTAGAGAAATGCTGAGAAATATAGACAGCAACCCTTTGTTACTGAGAAAATACATTGTTCAAGCTTCCTTGAACATAACTGCGGTGTTTGATGAGAGAAAAAGGAAGGAACAAACAGTGTGCCGAACGGAACATGGAATCTATTCTTGAGAGTGTTCCCGCGCAGAATGAGCAAGTTGGGAAAGAAGCGGAATAACAGAACAAAGCATCATCAGTAGGAGCATGAAAATGAAAGGCAGCAAAGAGGATACGAAAAACAGACGCACTGAACACGTAGCTAATTTTTTAGGCTATTGGCCGGTGCACATTAACGCAAAAGTTGCACCTCCACACAGGCCCACTTCCGATTACGTTGCCGCGAGCGAACAAGGCTTCGGCTTGCGCGGGGTTCTACCACCAAGAAGAAATCTAAAGTACTCGTCAAATATAAGTAATTTCATGCATATACGCTGTGGTAAGCTCCTATTTTTGAGTTAGTTTACCACTGCAGGGACGCACCGTATCAGGGGGACCAAAAACGGAGCAAGCTGTAGACTGGTCACGGCAACGTTACCGCCTGAGCGAAAAGCAGACTGTCTGAGCAACTATATGTGCATCGGTTATAATGTAATCTACAGACTTTCCTTGAGGCGTGTAGCAATCAGACGTCGGTATAATACCCTCGCGGTGTCACACCGAGTAGCGGTGAATGGAACGCGATCTCAGCGCCCCAAAGCAGTAATAGTGGAATCTGCGGAAAGCTCGGAACCTTATTTTAGCTGCAATTTTGGATAAACAGTTAAGAAAAATGTGCAAAAGTGCTTTAATACTGGAATTCAATCAATATTTAGCAGTCATTGAAGATTTCTTTTATTTTCGATCATCAGTTGACTACAATGTCGACAAATATAGGCAATGTTTGTAAATAAGGCAGCGCATTACCCCACAATTTTTGAGGTTGCGGTTGGAGTTACCCGCTGTTACCCAAACTGTGTCGCATTGGAGGCCGGGGTAACACGGGTGACACCGAAGGCCTGGTTGTGACACCCGTCTGGGATCGGTACTCTCCGTAAGTGAGGATAAGCGAACCTAACTATACAGCCCTCGTTACAATTATACGTCAGAACTCGTACATGCAGCACTATGATTGAGTTCAAAAGTTGTAGTTCCAATTATTCTTGATTCACGAGCACACGTTTGCACACGGGGAACTATTAATGTTGAACCCAAGCGTAGCAGAAGAAAGAACTACAAAGAGGACTCAAAGCCCATTATTATGCACGGCTGTCATTAGACAAATAAAGGGGCTCAGCCCCAGGAGTGTCGTGTGTTCATTAATGAAAAATTATCATTGCTGGCCAGCCTTTTTAATATGCATAGATGTGTTTGAGAAAAAATATCCGAAATTATAGGTAGCTTAGCCTTGCCGGCGCCAAGAGGGAGGAGACGCGGGAGGCTTAAGCCCCCAATTATGAGCTACGTCCCCCACGGTCTCCCAATATAGCTACCGTATAACCAATATACACGAATGCTTGTGTTGAGAAGCACATCCACATTTTACCACTGTCCCGACCTTTAGCCTGCCCTATGCAAATTTCCTGGAGCCTTTGGAGCTTAGGAATATTTTAGGAAGGTTTAAGCTCCCCAAAATCGCCCTAACGACGTCCATGCCACATTGGCAGATACATAGGAGAACGAGAAAAAAGGTCTATTTCACGTAGAAATTTGAACAATAATACGCAAGTCAAGGCTAAAAATCAAGTAGGACTTTATATAACTGTCATCGTTGTGTTATATCATAATGATTACTTTTTTTACATTGACATAAAGTAAATTGGAACGACTTTCTTTGCGTTTCAGATCTGTCTCTTTTATCTTTCAACAGACCATTATATTTTTTCATATATGCTCTTTTTTATCAATACATACCATTCAAGTGTCGAAACTCATTATTATTTTTGTGATTTTTACTATTAAATTGAGACACGCAAGTCTCTATTTCCACTGCCAAGGCGAGCTCATAGAAAACGAGAGAGGGGACATGCAGTATGTCGATATAGAAGCGGAACCCATCCGCGAGGGGTTTTCCTCACAGGATCAGCGAGCATGGGAACGGCAAGTCTGGAAAGAGGAGGCCGAAGAGAGGAAAGTAACTTCAGTGGGACGTGGGAGTATGAAGGTGGAAAGAACACCGTGGGCACGAAGAAAGGGATTCTGGAAACAAGCTAAACCTACCGAAACCTACAGGGTACCCGTGGGGTCGCTGCTGCCCCTAATATAAATTAGGCGAACCTAACCAACATTTAATGCGGGAAGACCAAGAATTACCCATTGGTGAGGTGGAATATAGGCGGGTAACCAACAACATTTTGTCCATGGTCGTATATCCTAATGGGTCCCAGGTGGTCATAACAACAGGGGGCAGCCAGTTGTGGGTACCCCAGTAATAACCCATAAAATGCCCAGTGATACCCAGCAGTTGCTCAGTTTCCCACCTGGTACCCGCGTAGGGCACACGAGTCATTGTCGCTCGGGTCCGTGTGGGAAGGCACTCGGGTTCACTCTTGTGGGGAGGGGGGGGGGGAAGAGCCCTATTGTCCCGACGGATACAGAACCAGGCATGGAGCCAGCAGTGTATGCTGTTGTAATAATATATAATGCATACAAAACTGGCTTAATGTGCTAGTACAGAAAAAATATTAGACGATTATCACTGGCAGCGTACCGACGTATAATTAATGACACCTAGAGAAGCTGGAACTGGCAGCTTACCGACATATTAACTAACTAGAGAATCACTCGGAGAGCGCATACCGCCGCCAAGCAAAGCTATTTTTACGAAAAAGTTAAATTGGTCTTGAAACAAAGATTTCTGTTTGGTCATTTGGTCATCACAAAAACTTGCTTATTGGTGCCTCTTGGCATTCGAAAACAGTGCTTTAATTTTCTTGAAGATCTGCCTCTAACTTTTGGAATTATGTTCTGACAGACAATAAGAACAACAACATACGTCTAGTGAAACACACGCTCGGACGAGCAAATTCCCGCCAAAATTTAGTCATCGCGCCTTTAAGTATTTCTAACAATTCCTGTAAATTTCATGAAGACTTATCTTTAAATTTTTGTTGTATTTTGGTGGCAGAGAGTAAGAGACAGACAGGCTGATAGACAATCAAGCAGACAAACTCCGACAAAAACATAACCTCCTTATACGATAGTCGACAAATTTGATAAAAATCTTGACGTTTCGGGAAAGATCAGATTCCCATCATCAGAAATTCGAATAAAATGCTAGATATAAAGGAATGATTAAAACTAAATATTATTCTGTATGAGCTAAGGACAGTGTTTGCCTGGAGAGAACCAAAGGCAAATGACCGTAGCGCGCAACTGGGGTCCCTATATAAGTGACGGATGGCATGGGAAGCGGAGGGAAGCGGGCAAGCACAGTCTGAGGCAAAAGTGTCAATCATGGATCGTGACGAGAGGCACGGCTGAAGACATCATGTTGAGGCTAGGTTTGACTTTATAAATATATAGTGATTCCAGAGTTCTGAGTTCTATTGGATTAGAATAAGCTATTATAGAGAAGTCTTTCCTACTAATGGGATGGTTGTTTTGCTGTGCATGGAGACGGGGAGCTGAATGAGCAGGTTTTGCTACCGGTAAACCAGTTCTGTTTGATATACCTAAATGTTGGTCAACGAAACGTCAAGATTTTTATCAAATTTGTCGACTACCGTATATTTGTTTTATAATATTAGCTCTAGTTCAATATAACCTCCTTAGTGTAGATAATTAACAAAAAAGTCAATCTGTCATGACAAAGAGTTGACCGTCGAAATAACAGTCTAATCTTATTGCATTTGCCATGGCCGAATACCAAATATCAAGTCCTCGTTCTAGTCAGTCGGTCGGTGTCTTAACATAGTAGCAAATTAAATGAAAGTTAGTAATTCTCAAGCGTTTAAAACGGACGTAACTTAAGTCCAGTACAGCTAGATTGCCCAGTACTTACTTCTTGCTGCGAGCAATAAAAACTTACATTGGAAAAGAATCATTAACATGGATCTTTGAACTACTTGAAAGCTTAGCTCGTGATTAAAAGCGTATCGCGCATAAGTACAAAACGTTTTAGTAATTTCAATAAGTTGATACGACGCACGGCATAAGCAGCAGCAGCAGCACTTCTGCAGTGGTATTTGTGCCTTAGGTGATACTGCAGTTCAAGTGCGTGACGTGAAGTGCTGAACAATAATTCTTAAAAGGTAAGATCACGACATTTTTTATATGGTAGACTACAGTTACATCAAAACGTCCAACAAAATTGATCATTTCCTTTTCCTTAATTTGGATAAAAAAGGTTTAATACATTTCATAAATCTTCCATAATTTTCTTCTGTTCCCCTGTCTGGTGAATGTGACGTCATAAAGAGGCTGGGACGCGCAGTGGTACATGCATTTCAATAAATGGACCACGACTCAGATAGCACAATTGCAGCAATAAAACAGTCATATCCTGTTCCATACTTCTCTATTTTCCTTGGCCAGCTCGACATTGCACTCGATGCGCTTGGTGTACGTACAGAGTCTGGGATCTCTTGGTGAAAAAATATTATGGCAGAGCCGACGTGGACGCTGTACTGATTGCCTGCGGCAGGTGACGCAGCCGTCAGAACTAGGCAATTACTGTTCTCAATACAGCCACGCTTCCGGCAGTAACAACGATACATTGCAGGCACCAAGTATCTTTCAATTTTTGACCTCTGGTGGCTTTCGCATACAAAGGTAGTTCATCCTTGGTAAACAGGATTAAGTTCGCTCAGGCTTCTAATTCTTGCTAGAGATAAAAGTAAAAACGCATTCGTAATGACATGTGAGCATCAGACGGAGAAGATTCGTATCTTATACCCACGGCCTCACAGCAGGCCTCGCGTGCTGCACAGTAGTGCTGAAGGTCCCGATCGAACGAGAGCGTTCTTTGTGGCACCCGATGCACTGAGTCAGCAAATTGCTTGGTCTGCACAGTGGCTGTGGGGGCACTTACATCGGGGTAGGAGAGGGGTGCGGGTCGTTGAACCTTACGTTAAATGCTACATAGTTCTAAGGGCTTATTTACACGGGGCAATTGGAGAGGCGAGGCAAACGTGCAAGTTGCCTGCCCTCAGTCTTCGGAAAGGCAAGTAGCTAGGCGAGTACTGTTTACACGTACGCAAGGGATTTGAGCCAGTAAGCTCTCAGGTTGTGCTGGACATTTGACTCATACACATGCACCACAATACTCATGCAATAGATTGTGTGAAGGCAGGTGTCAAAATACGAGCAAGTACGTGTCCACACAGGGCAAGTTGGTGGCAAGTAGCTTGTCGCTGTCAGTTGAGGTGAAGCAAGCTGCCGCCTCAACATAGAACTGCTGGCTCTTCACTTGCCTTGCCTAGTACCTTGCCCATGCATCAACTTGCTTCTTGGTTGACTTGCCAATTTTTTCGGCAAGTGAATGTTTACACATGGCAAGCAGCTTGTAACAAGTTACTTGTACACTTGTCTTGCCTCTGGATTTGCCCGGTGTAAAGGAGCCTTTAGGAGTGGCACACCGTAACTATGGGCGAAGGCATTCAAATTCCTGGCGAATGTTTTAGCAAAAGGGTTTTCTGTAACGCACAGCCAACACCAAAAGTTAAAAATTGAACGTTTCTTTCAAAAGTACTCACTACACCCACTACAGGGTCCCTCCCAATACTAAAGCTACCAGTAAAACATATCGTATTATATCAGTTACTGAGAGAAAACCTAATATTCCATGTTTAACATGTAATATTAAACTATATCTTCAGAGATCCCTGCCAGCTTTCATTACTAGCGCAAGCAAGGATGTTATGTGATTACTGTCCAGGCTTTATCTGTCGGTTAGCAACGTAGTTCAAGAAGTTATGACTGGGTCTTAATAAAGCTGACAGAAACTGTTAGCAAGATACGAACAACAGATAATTAAATTTCAGTGATTCTCCATTTGCCTGTTTGCCGGTCTGTTATCGTCTAACATAATAGTTCGAAAAGTTAAGGATGGATCTGTATGAAATTTATAGGAACTGTTAATTAGATAATTATGTCATGAGGACTGGTTTATTAGGTTTTAGCGATGATCCGGAAGGAGTCCTAAATTCTGAATTATCTTTGAATTCTTGCGCTGCGTGGCGGGGGTCATCACTTTCGGTGTTGGTACTTCTCTAGTTATGCAAGTAATAAATAATAATAATAATAAATTCAGAATTGAGAAGCTTGGTATGACCATCGGAAGTCATTCTCTCTATTCCAAACGTACGCCATAATTTCAAATAATAAAATAAAGTTATTCTACATAACTTCCCGTGAACTTTATGAACTCGATACTACAATTGAAGATAAAAGGAAATAAGTTTCAATAGATCGACATGAATACCAGAAGCTTTTTTTTAATCGTCAAGTATATTATATTAAAAATGTATATTATTAATAAATTAAATTCAGCGTGAAGCAGTTCATGAAGAGATAACCTCTCCGTCATTCTACTTACAGATAGAGGAAACCACGTTTGCTTGAGGGGATCAACATGAGCATGAGGAGTATCCTTCTTATCGGGATCGGCACCGGTCTTTTATCGCTCGGTTACGCGGCAATAACGCAACAGCTGTTCGTGAAGGTAAGTTTATTTTTTAAAATATCAAAACATTTTAAGCATTTCAAGTTTCTTAAAGAATTTTTATTCACTTGTAGAGTAGCGTTTTGAAATTGTATCTCATACCGCAAATTTCAGTCACATAAAAAGTTTCAGCCAAGAATATCCACTCAACTTAAAATTTCATTTAGTTAAAGCCATCAGTTTCATTCAGAAATTCAATTTAGTTAGTTAGCAAATTTCAAGCATATTTCAAGTTTCATTTGCTATTTTAGATGAGAGCGTGAGTTTCAATTAGAACATCCAAATCCATCAGCAAGGTTCATTCAAACAAACACCAAGTCCCCTTCGGATAGTAATTTTCACACATGTATTTAAGGTCAAACCACCAGATCCATGCGACACTTGTAAACCAAACCTAAGCTTCTGTCAGATATCAGTTCAGACCGCATGTTCCAGTCACACATTTTCAGTAAAATTGCCAAATTCAATTCGCCGATCCACTCACCCGAAGCATATGTTGCATGTACCATGCAAATCACGGAATCCCCATTGGCTGAGTGGTTCAGATTGCTGCTTCGCTCACTGCCGTGAGGTCGGGCGCTCTATTCCCAAGCCAAACAAAGAAGTTTGGCTTTTGAACGATGTTACCTCCCTCTACGAGGGAGGGGGCGGTGACGCAGGCTATTCGGAAATGGTGAAAGATGGGACGCAGTTGTCAAGAGCCTTCAGTCTCTCAGGACATAGCTAGTACGATCAGCGATTGACTGCAGCTGTAATCTATCCTGGGCCCTAAGAGGATTTATCTGTAGCACGAACCAGTGCATGGCGATTTCCAAGTTGGGTTACGCAGTTAAGGCTACTTTACCTTTCCCCTTAGGTTAATGTGTAGAAGCCTTACAGAAAATTAAGCGTGTAACAAACTTAAGTTCCCAATATTTTAAAATAAGTACATGCTCTTTATAGAAAGGAAACTCCGACTCCTTTAAAAGGTTCTAGTTTGAACTATACTGCAATGTCGTTGCTGGCGCTACCCGCTAGTTCGGAATTCTGTAACTTGGACTACTCAGTTCAGAATGCTGCAATTTGGACTACTCTGCTAATTTTGGACGATGTAGTTTGGACTAATCCGCTTGTTGGCAATTATTTTTTTAGTTTGAACTACCGTGCTATAATTAGGAATATTGTAGTTTTCACTACTGCACTTGTTCGTAATTCTACAGTTTAGACTACCCTGCTAATTTTCTTAGTATGGACAGATCGTGACTTGTTTACACCACTTATTGGTACGTGAGCTTTCTGTGCCTATACTCATATTATGTTTAAAACGAAGAAATTGAGTGTTAGATATCATTAACCACAAAATAGATTTATATTGTAATTCATTCACAAACATGCAGTACAGTAAATAAATGGCGGGGAGAGGTCACAGGGTTCTATAAAGGAGTTTCTTCCATTGATGCGCTATGTTATGCCAGACGACCAAGCTAAACCAAAGTTTTTATCATATGCGAGGCTACAAAACTTTCAGAGTAGCGTGTGTGCCACATATTATGTACATTGTGGTAAGAATAATGGTACAGATTTTTTTGAAACTGCAGTCAAAGTCATTCAACGTTGCATCCATAAATGCGCCACATTAAGGTACGGTATACCTTCTGATTTTGCTTCCATATGCTTCAACAAAAATACTTCAGTTTAGGACTGTCGTAGTCTCCCGATAATCTGGGTACATTCCATAGAATGCACCGCATGTACTTCATACATGCAAATTTACAGATATTACAGGAATACGTAGCACACCCTCAACATGTATAACTGATGCATTATCCATGAGGGTGCGAAGGCTCAAGAAACATCCAATGAGGGGAGTAAACGTTCAGCAGGTTCATTCCATCGAATTATTCACACAAATGTAATCATGTCGCTGTGCGACTGAATTGCTTCAACCAAAAGTTTTTGATTATCTACACTGATGGTGCTTAAAGAGCTAGGAGTTTACAATGCTAGTTTAGTGATTAATATAAGCAATTCATGAAACTGTCGATAACGGGAATTATCAGGTACAACATGGTTATAGACATTATTTGAGTATAATTTCATAGTAAATGAGTTACTTGCGTGGACAAGAACGATTGTAAGAATAAATTATGTGCACAGTATTCATCTATCATGTTTTACGACCCACATGGGCATCTGCGCTTGATGGAAGTTATCCACTAAAACACTTTGGGAAGTATTACGTCGTACAAGTAACATTTAGAGATGTATAAGCCCTTGCAAGTAATATTTGGACAGTTATTAGGTCGTGTGACGCAATACTTTCCATGAGACGGATATAATGTTCATTAATGGAAACTATTCTTCCATTTCGGAAGCAGACACTCAGCATGGCTTCCGAAATGGAAGAAGCTGCTTAACAAACCTACTGGACTTTTTCTCAAAAGTAACAGACATTAAAGATGAACAAAAGGGCGTAGACCTTGTGTATCTAGACTTCCAAAAGGCTTTCGACAAAGTCCCCCATCTACGACTAATGAAGA
>LQNS02277097.1:39135900-39153580 GCA_001587735.2 Parhyale hawaiensis | reverse complement strand
TATTATAATGACTACAACTGTACCACTCGTCACAACCATGGCTGACACTTTCCCCCCGACTGTACTCGCCCGTTTTTCCTCCGCTTCCCGTGCCGCTCGACGCCTATATGAGGACCCCATAGCGAACTGTGGTCATTAGCCCTCTAGCTCCCACCTTGCTAACGCCACAACTTAGGTCTCCTTAAATAAATAAAAAATAATTTTGTTAGGTATCCATTAAAGATTTTATTAGGTTTTTGAAAATGGGAGAAGTATCCCGAAACGTCAAGTTTTAATTAGTTCGTGTCGACTTTTTCAATTTGCTAAATATTTCTTGCAAATATTGAGCTAAATGCATTTTAGTTCTGTTTGTCCCTTAGTTTTGGACGTCATAAATTTCACTAGAAAAGCTTTTCACTCATAACTTTTTTATTATCCTTCATACATGTCTCAAATTTTAACACGATAATCAACATCTTACTGGCTACTAGTGTGTAGAAGAAGAAGTACCTGGCATGGTTAAAAAAAATTATGTTGTTTTGAAAATTAGTTCCTTAGTTTTGGACGGTACTGTATATTGCTCTGGCATCATATACTCATACCACGGATTTGCAAAATGATAAAAACATATCAGTCTTTTGCTCGGACCAGTGTTGTCTTCTGTTTACATAGTGCCATCACTGTCGCATCCGATGTATCACAAATAACCTCTAAAAAGTTAACTGAGCCAGTTCCATACTTCTGACCAACTCGTATCTTAGGGAACGACATTATTGCAGCTTGCGAACAAAAAGTCTATACGATTTACTTCCACGGATGCGTGACTTTAAAATGTTAGGAACGTAGGACAGTTTTTGCTTCTCACATCACAGCTTAGGTTAATAATATACAACCCAAATCCTAAAATCCGTTCGATTGGGACACGATTAAATCGGTCCGAAAAGTAAAGTCAAGTGCACTTGCAATGACTATTCGGAAGCGACGTCCCAATCGAACACGCTTTTAATGCTTTGATGAGGGGAGGAAGTAAAGCAACGGTTCTTCTCGCTGATGAAGAAATGGATTTCTTTTGTGTTTTCCTGATTGAAAACAGAGAAACACCAATCACGCAAGCAATCAACAAATCGTAAGTGTTAACAGTATATAAGCGGGATCTTTATTACCACTCGCGAACGAAGTGAGAGAGGTGAGAATGTTTTCGTTGAAGATTTAAGTATACATATGATTGTCCACCCAAAAAGTGGTAGAAGGAGTTAAAAAATGTTCATTTTTTTAGCGGAGAGTCTGGTAAGTTCATCACCTAGATGTGACCCATGCCAAAAAACTAGAATTAGCTGTCCATCAAAAATGACGGCGATGAATTTTCTTTACTGTTTACCCCAAAAAGAGGCAGAAGGAGTTGAGTCATAATATATATATATGTATATTTTTTTCAGGTAGTCAGGTGGCTTGTCTGAGATGTGAAAAATAGCAAAAAAAATCGAGTTACCTGGCCATCAAAAATGGCGCCGTTGAATTCGTAACTTCACCCGAAAAGAGGCAGAAAGAGTTGAGCACTGTTCATAACTTTTGTAGGGAATCAAGTATGTTGACTTAGATGTGAACAATGCAATAAAAAACTAGAATTACCTGGCCATCAAAAATGACGGCGTCAAATTAATCCCTTCCGCGGGTAATGGTCTTACGCCACGAGGTATTCTAGTTCTGCTTGTGGTTGTTACTGTAAGATTGATCTATCCATCCATCACTGCGTAACTTGTTTATGGTAGCCGTACGCTACGTAGTGTGGTCTATGTGGTAGGAAAAGAACAACATATCCATGATCCAGGCTCAAACAAAGTTTCTCTACCTGAGAAGTGATACATTTTCTCCCTAATGCATTTTTACCCAAAGTAGCGTGGAATTTTCGTGTCGTGGAACAATCATTGCACTTTACTAGATATTATGCTCCGAAATTAGCCCCAAAGCAGCATATATCAACAGTTCCCTATACCACTGAGACGAGTCCGACAGAAATCCAGATTTCGCTAGTTTAAGGCTTCACACGTTTCAGTATTAATAAAAATATACGAGAAAGGATTAACGTACTCCTGACAGTAGACAATAATTTTGATAAAGGATATCATTGATTGGCTCGTTAAAGTCAAGTAAAGCTTCAGCTAAGACGGTTGGCTTCTCCACTCTAATATTATTGTGTTATGCCCGTGGCTACAGTATGAGCTCACAGGAATAACGTGACGTCAGGCTGTGCAGCTCGTACGTCGTTCATGCTACCTTATCTATGCTACCGGGTTTAATTATATTTCAAAACAACGAGTGGGCTACCTATTCTCGCTTTCAGTAACTGTTGTTGTTGCGAATGCAACAGTGGCCGCGGTATTACAGGTGGTAGAAACAACCCGATGGCATTTTAAACGAAAGCGACTCCGTCATGCTTATTATTAAGATACACCAGACTGGCGACGTGAGAACGGAGGGAACTCAAGAAGGTTGTATACCCCCACGGAACCGGCCCAGGGAGAGAAAAAAGGAAAAGAGAATCAAAGATCACAGCATCATTCTGTTAACAAGGTGTTTGAAGCTACCAATGCCTGCGCCAACAACGTCATTCCAAATATCTACGCATGATGAAATCACTGAACGATAATACTGGCTTGTACGACATCGTACCGGTTCCAAGACAACCTCGTGAAGAGCACCAGTACGCCGAGTAAGCCGCTCAAAAACAAATGACTCCGGAAGAAAAACCGCCAGCGGATGACTACGGCGATTATATATTTTATAGAAAAAGCAGACCCCGCCAACTCTGGGACGATACGCCAGATCGCAAAGCATAACGCCATCCAGCATAAACGCACATCGACGAATCACTTTGTTAAGCAAACTCAGATGACAATTGGCAGCAGAATCCCAGACTAAGGAGCAGTATTGTAAAGGGGTTGGGAGAGTTATTATTATTAAATCACACCAGACTGGCTACGTGGGAACAGAGAAACTCCCCGAGGTTGACAACCCCCACGCAATCAGCCCAGCGAGTGAAGAAAAAAAGAAAGAGAAGATCCGAGATCACAGAATAGCTCTGTATACAGATCGTTTAAAGTTGCCAGTGCCCGCACAAGCAAAGACAGAGCCGTCAAGACCATTCCAAGCATACGCACACGATGGAAAAAAACGAAGGAGAATACTGGCCCGTATGGCATCGTAACGGTTCCAAGGCAAACTCATACAGAGCACCAGTACGCCGATTATACCTCACCCGAACAAGTGGCTCCGGAAGAAAATTAAGCAGCGGATGACTAGGGCAATTATATATTTTATACAGAAACCAGACCTCACCAACTCTACGACGATACGCCAGATCACAAGGCACAATACCATCCCGCATGAACGCACATTGACGAATCACTTTGTCAAGCAAACACTGATGACAATCGGCAGCAGAACCCCAGACTACGGAGCAGTATTCCAGAAGAGGGAGTACATAGCAATTAAAGCAGCGACGTGTCAATTCTACCGAGCCAAACACTCTCCAAGCACGCCTCATTAGACCAATTTTCTGCGATGCACGTGAGGCAACCGAACGAATATGGGGCTCGAACGTCAACTTTGGATCAAAATTGACACCAAAGTGACACACCATCCAGTATGAGTGAAGGGAAGAAAGGAGGTCTCACTGTACGTGATCTGGACACGAGCATGGTCTTAGTCTTGACAGCATTTAGCCTCATCCCACACCTAGAACACCAGAAATCAATCACTGGATTCTGAAACCTCCAACCTATCACTATGCTTATCGCAAACAGCCAACAAAGTAATATCATCAGCGTAACCAAAAAGTAAATTATTAACAAGATCAAACAGGTCCGCTGTACATACGATGAACAACAAAGGACTCAGAACACTACCCTGTGGGACACCAGAAACTCCATTTAAATACTCACTCCTCTTCTCATCAACAACTACACATTGACGTCTGTCAGATAAAAGCTGACTAATTGCAGCGAAAACCAATACCCATTAATCTTAATTTATGGAGCAGCCCAAGGTGATTCACGCGATCAAAAGCAGTATTGAAGTCAAGCCGTACCAACCTTGCCGCATGACCCCCATCAAGAGCCAGCTGCAACACATGAGAAATATGAAGCAGAGTATCACAAGTTCCCAAGCCCTTACGAAAATCATACTGTGTTGAGAAGGACAGCCTGCTTCTCTAGAAAGCGACCCAACCTCTCGACGCAACGAACCTCTCATAAACTTTCGACGAAACAGGTGTGATCCAGATGGGTCTATAGTTGGAGGTTCGGGATGAGACAGAGCCCTTCTGAACAGGCGTCATATGTCATAAGTTCGAGTTTTGGTTAGTCTCAAGAAGACTATTACGGTTTTCAGCTACTGGCATCTCAAACTTCGTTCAAACGTTAGATACAATTTTGGTGCAAACATTTCCTAATTCCTAATGCCTGATACCAGCTCAGATGAAAGAACGAAATGAAAAACACAACTAACAGAATTTCTTTTCCTGAACAGGTACCGATCACTACCGTTACCGACAGCTGCAGCATCTACCAGACGGCTGTGATGTACAGTGAAGATAACCTAACGAGGCAAGAGTGTGCCACAGTGTGCCATCGGGATCCAAACTGTAGGATGTATTGCATCAATGAAGGTAAAAAGCAGGAGAATGGGAGCCATCAGTTGGGACATTTAAAGCGAGATAGCTGATCTCATAAGCTTTTAAATAGTACAAATTTTGAGTGATGACCGTCGGTGCAATGATTTTGAATCTAATACCCGTACCTATTGGTAAATATGCTGCCCATGAGGCGATCTCAACCTCAGTCTTGAAGATGGCTGACGGAAATCATGCTATAATCAAAGAGTAGAGTGAGTTTGAATTATTACCATAATTTCAAAATTCACAAGAGAGCTTAAGCTTTCCTAGGCAAACCACAGCAAGATAGGAAGATGGAAAATGAACATATAGTACGTGGTTAGAAAAGTAGAACCAATGCACGGGGCTGTTTCTACACATAATCAACGCGCACGGGTGTCAAAGATGGGGAAGATGAGAACAAAGCAACCTCAGTAGGAGTATGAAAATCCAGAGATGCAAAGCAGGCACGAAAGTGGACGTCCCGCAAGGCAAAGCTGGGGCAACGGTAACCTATGGGGAACCCTGGGGTGCAACTCTCCCTAACACAGGATGGGCGAACCTAACTCACCTAACCCTATTGCCCATCCTATGCTCCTAGTAGGGGGCTTGTCATTGAAGTCTGAAACTCGATCGAAAGTAGCGATACAAGCGCTCATTACGGAAGCTCACTCAAGTCAAAGCTAATGAGATTTGCTAATTACAATTGTTGACAGATTTAGTAACTCGGAGCGTCAGTGACACGCCGAGGCACTTTTAATTCACAATTTGTATTTGGCTTCCTGTTGTTGTAGTTGACTGCATGTCAACGAACGGATGGAAGGAAAAAAGCAAGGATTATGCTTCTCGGTAAACTGAAACCGAGCACCACCCCGGCTTATCATCACTATAAATATAATTACAGTATTGACAGTAGCATATCAACACAAATTCTTCCCGTTCATGTTTGATAGCCGTGTAAGCCAGCCCCTTAAAGAACTGATCTATTTCTTTAAATCTTTACAGCTTTTTAGGAATGACAATTTCTGAAATCTTTGCAGCTTGGTAGGAATAACATTTCTTAAATCTTTACAGCTTGGTAGGAATAACATTTCTTAAATCTTTACAGCTTGGCAGGAATAACATTTCTTAAATCTTTACAGTTTGGTAGGAATAACATTTTCTTAAATCTTTACAGCTCGGTAGGAATAACATTTTTTTAAAATCTTTACAGCTTGGTAGGAATAACATTTTCTTAAATCTTTACAGCTTGGTAGGAATAACCTACAAACACTATGAACTTCTGGATGAGTATACATACTCGGGCTAGTTTGTTAAGGGGCATATAGCGGACAGTTACAAGTAACCCTGACTCAATGGCAGACAAGTTAATTTCCCAAAATCTTTAAAAGTCTCATCAAAGTAGACCAAAATGATGAGGGCGCACGACTTTATAGAACATTGACAGTGGATGCAGAATACTTGCACTCTCTGTACACTAGCCAAGATAATGCATAGGAGCCTGATGAAATTAGATTGAAGTTTCCACCTAATTTTCTTGTATCTTGTTCACTCCCACACTACTCTAACCTTGCAAGATTAGAAGTTCCTCATCATGTGCGATAAACTAGTTTTAACTAATTAAAGCGCGCAGTATTCTACGGATTTACTTATTTTTCACTAGACGAACTTACCGTCTAAATCCGGATTTCTTTTCAAGGTCACTTCTATACGTACGTATACTTGATCGTCTCCGCATTCAAAGCTATGTACACTTGTACAGCTCTACCATCGACATTAAGTACTTACTCTGAAATCTATTAACAACCTCTGCAGTTCGAAAATAATCATTATACATGAAGGAGGCAAGCACAAATAGACAAATATTTTCCCCAACTTTTAATGCAAAAATGCCATGAACAAAATGAACCTCAGTTCTCTAAACAGCCGACGTCATTGTCGACGCATCTCTATAAATATAGCAAACAATAAGCAAAAACTGAAGCTCTTACGTATATCGACCCCTAAATAATTCGGTCCTTTTTTATTTACTTAGAAGCCTGGGCATTTTCCCCTACACTTTTAAGCCCGCTGCAGATGAGGCTCAAAACATGGAAACGTTTCTCCTCACCCTGCCGATTACGTTGCCGAGGCCCAGTTTTACCTTGCCCAGTATAATTTTGCCTGAAAAAAAAAATGCTTAAAATAATCTGAGCCACAGCTACGCTTATCCACAACGACAGGTGTCGACTGCACACTTTTAATTATTTCTCAATTTTGAACGAATTTCAACTTGCAAGAACGTATATTTTAAGCGTTGTTCAAACAATTTTATGCAGTCACGGCCTCCGCGACGTTTGCTTCGAAAACGTGAAACGTTAACTGCCGTATATCGACTCTCGGCGATGCAACAGGCTTTATAATTAAATAAAGTCGACGTAAATAATATTGATAGCTACTTTTTTTAATCTTTTACTTTCAAACCACTTTCATTATAAACACTGAAAGTGTATTCTTTTGATATACCTTTGCGCCCAGTGCACTCCTCAACTCACGTTTTGTAAAATATGAAAAAAATAATACTTTTGTTTATTTCCCAGGGTCATCAACTTGTGCCCTCTTCTCCTCGTTTGCGACCCAGTCCTTCCCAGCACTACCGTTAACAGCAAAGAAATCCAAAACTTACGATACCTGCTATTCTTCTTGGTCACACCCGAACAACGTCATCAGGGGCGACATGGACATCCTAGCTTCACAACCCGAAGATGATAACCGAGAAAAGGAACGCGCTATCGACGGGTTTTTCTGCCAAGTTGGGGGTCCTGAATCAAGTCGCTTCACCGGCAATATCAATCAGTCAAACTACATTCACATCGACTTTGGTAGCTTGGAACAAGTTGGAGAAGTTCGTATCGCCCATCGAGAAAAATCAAAAGAGTTTGCAGACGTGACGGTTCGTCTGGGGACTTCCTCTACTGAAGCTGCTAACGAGGTCATTGGGAAGTTTCTGAAGGGTCCCGACGATGGCGATATCCGCATCAAGCTTGAAGCACCGATAGAAAGTCGTTACCTTAATATTCGAACTTCTCAAACCGATGATTACTTTGCTGTTGGAGAAGTTCAGGTAATTCGTAAAGTCTAATTTTTTTCTATGGTAAATTCAAAAACTTTTTTGCCACCCGAGCGTTTCACGCCAATTAGGACTATTATGCTATTGATAAAGTTTAGGCAAGCCGAAAAGTCAAATTTGATTCCTATAAAAAGTTTTACACTGGAACTTCCCACACCAACGACAATTCGTTTAAGCATAGACCACACCATACATTGACTGGACACAGAAATCGGGCCTCTCGCAATTGGGCCTGGAGGCCGATTTACGTAAGTGTTGATAAAATGAGTTCTAATAATCACCGAGACCTCAAACAAGATTAATTTCTTCGTCGTACCCTAAGGAATGTGTTGCAGAGCAGGGAATCTAAATCTACAATCATATATCTTCAGTAGGCGATATACATCTACTTTCGGACACCAAGAAAAGTTCAAAATTCATCATGTTTTCTAAGAATATTAAAATTTTATAGAAAAACTTGGTTCATAGATACTACACGTGATATTCTTTAATATGACAATCAATTGGGATTTTTTCCAGCGACGGGTTTGAAGCAATAACCCCAGAAATTGAAGGATGTATAGAGCTTTCGGTAGACCTCATCCCAATAGCCGCAACAATAATGAGGTTAAGAAAACACAGTATGTAATGTTAAAAAAATAAATTAAGACCACATTAGGGTACATTGGTACCAGCCAATGAACTAAAATTACATGTTAAACTATGAGATAAAGGTACTAAGACAGCCGGTAAATCATATTAAAACACACCAATTTATGGCTGATACAACCCTTCATTACTGGAACCATCTAAAGTTGCACATCGTGATTGTCACATAACTGCCTAGGTATATTACACCGCTTTGTGGTTGCCTACATTATATCACTTCATGGTTGCCTAAGTTGAAATACATCATGGATGCCAGAGTTAAATCACTTTACAGTGACCTACATTACATCACTTCAGGGCCGCCAATGATGTATCACTTAACAGCTGTCAAAGCTACATCACTTCACGGCTTCCAAAGCAATGTCACTTCATGACTGTCAATGCTAAATGACTTCAATGCTGTCAATAATACAACACTTTATGGGCGGCCAGTGCTTCATCATTCAGATCACTTACGGCCGCCAATGCTATATCACTCCACTGTTGCCAGTGCTATGTCACTTCACTACTGCCAATGCTAGATCACTTCCTGGCGGCCAGTGCTTCAGCGTTTCCTAACGGCCAGTGCTGCATCACTTTACTTTTGGCCAGGCTTCATCACTTCATGGCTACCAGCTGCTCCAACTCACCTTTCAGCTCTGCAGTCTGTTCTGATTTTCTCGCTTAGCCCGTATACCAAATAAATTTCATCAACATTTTCATCAGCTGTTTACTTTTCATTTCACTACAAATCGAGCATACCACGAATTTGAGATGCTTCTGTTCTACAAAATGAGACTGTTTATCTCACTAACTATTGCGAAATAAGTTTACTGCAAATATCAAACGATGCCATATACAGTTGCTCTACAGAATTAAACTTCAAGCCTTGTGAAGCGAATTTGTTCCATATAGAAGTTTCAGAAGTATGTTTAGGTTTTCCAGTCATTACTGAATGTAAAAGAATTAAGTCAAATGGAATAAATAAAGTATGAAAAAGAATGGGAGAGGATATAAAATTGCATCTGCGGCACCGTGCAATCAGGCCCAATTGCGGGACCGAAATCTGCCTTCCGGCAAGTGTCCAGTCAATGTATGGTGTGGTCTGTGGTTTAAGCAATTCGAAAAGTTTAAACTAATTTCCATAGACAATTTCAGTATTCGTTCGAGTTTTTCACACATACTGTATAACTATTTATTTTCGCTAATTCATGCATTTCGACTATTGTCATAAGTAACGTTAACTATTTTATGAACAAGTCGAGTATTTTTGACTTTTGGATTTTGTCCGTTTCACCCCTAACAACCAGCAATTGAGGCTCCTGTTGCTCTTATAAATGGAGCTCTTCTAACTACACTGTATTTTGGTTAAATTGGGGTGTCATCAAGTACGACACATCATGCCGTCGCTTCTGTCCTTACATTGGAATTCTTCCAAACGTATCACAAAAAAGTAATAAATGGTACCCAATCTTCAATTTCAAGCCCAGTTCAATGAAAACTTAACGGAGTTGGACGCATGTACGCGCTAACGTATATAATTTTACGGAGCCCGACCTATTTACATGCTAGAAAATATTGTTTAAAAATGCGGAATCCGATCAAATTCTACACTCGTTTCTGCAGTCAGTATTGTAGCGTCCCCATAATTTTTTATATAGTATGTAAGACTCACGCGCATAATTTCAACTGGAACACTTAGTGGCGTTAGACCATCATCATATTTGATAGAAAAGGGTTTATAGTGCTCAGGCAGCAGTTTTGGCAATTTTCACATCCAGGTCGACCCATCTGACTGCCTGCAAGAGAATGTGACAATTGCTTGATATTTTGTGACAATTTTGCGAGGATAGATACATACAATGACATTGATATAGAAATAAATACAGGGACATCATTATCGGCTCTCATTTTGTTAACGAGTGAGAACAAGCACAGTAAATGCACTGAGCACTCAGTAATAGAGTAGTAAGAAAAACAACACTTCAGGACCTTTTACCAAAGTTTCTCGGCAACACCAGACGCTTAGCTGGAAATGAAACTCATGCAAAAACTAGAGCACTCTGAGAGCGCATACCTCCGCCAAGCGAGACAATGGTAGCAAAAAATTCAAAACGCCTCTGAAACCATGATTTTCTTTGCATCAACTCTAACATATAATCCTTTGTGCCTTCTGATAGTAATAGCAGCTTGTGTAATTGTCTTGAAGATCCGTTCATAGCTTTTTGAGTTATGCTGCTAACAAACGTTCCGACAAACATAAGTCAAACATACAAAGGAACGAACCGATCTGCACCAAAATTTTTTCACTTATGTTTTTTAATATTACTAACAACCCCTATCAATTTCAGAAAGATCCATTCAATATATTTTGAGTTATTGCGCTAAAAAGCATAAAATTAAAAATAGTAACAAACGAAAAAACGGATCATTACAAAAATTTTGTCAACTACTCTTCGTTATATACCTAACAACTCATGTGAATTTCATAAAAATCCGTCCACAACTCTTTGAGTTATGGCATTGAGAAAAATGAGGCAGACAAACAAACAAACGGATGGACGGATCTTCACCAAGAGTTAATCATCTGTTCCTCCTAACATACTCAACAATCCCTGCAAGTTTCGTTCAAATTGGTTAATAACTTTTTGAGTTATCATGGCGTCAGACAAACAAAGAGACAGACAAACACGACGAAAACATAATCTCCTTGGCGGAGGTAACAAAGCGTGAAAATGCGGTACCTATTGCAGAAACTTGCCCACGACGCATACGCCAAAAACGCACCACCACATGTGGTGAAGTACGGTTTACGCAATACAACTATTGTAGAAAACACTTTTTGTTCACTTAGCCTCCAGTTTTTAGATTAGGTTAGATAGGCGGCAGTAGACGAACCAATTAAGAGGCCCATTCCCAAAGAGACATCTGGACTAACACCCCGGCTTCTTTGAGCTATTGCCATTATGTTAGTAGGATATAGAGGATTGGGGAAACGAGAGGAGAAAAAACGGAAGACGAAAGAGAAAAAAGAGAAAAAGAAAATAAAAAATAGAAACCCCGGCTTCTTTGAGCTATTACCATTATGTTAGTAGGATATAGAGGATTGGGGAAACGAGAGGAGAAAAAACGGAAGACGAACGAGAAAACAGAGAGTTAGCCCATTCCTTTTATTACTATACTCTGTCCATTTCATCAAGGCAGTTTGTGCGTGGTCAAATTCTTCTACAACCGTGCCAATTCTATGGGCATTGCTAAGATATCCACATGCAGGTAGTGGACGGGGCTAAGATATGGCCCGAACAAAATCTCAGAAATGCCCATAGAATTGGCAAACTGTAGAATATAACCACGCCCAAACTGCCTTGATAAAATGGACAGAGTTTAGTATTATTATAATTTTAGTCTTAGCGTAAGCTTTCTTCCCACAACGTAGTTAATGGAAAGTTCTAAACCAAATTTTTTACGACAATGGCGGTCACTTTGTGAATGAAAGAAACGACTTATGTTTTCTCGAGAGAAAGGTGGATGCCATGCACCAAAGTTTTCCCACAGAGGATCGATGCACATGGGAACAGCAACTCAGGAAAGAAGACGAGCAGAAAAAAAAATCATCAGAAAATGAGTAAAGATGAAGAGAAGTCTGGGGCACCAAGAAAGATATCCCAAACTCCGAATAGTTGAGCTGATAACCTTTAAGCCTAGCTTATACCAGGCGAGTAGTCGGCCGAGACAGTACAGTCGGCCGAATAGTAACCCGATGTGAACAAGAGAGACAGTACTCGGCCTGGCACATCCAGCGGGCGAGTAGGATAGAGTGGTCTCTATCCTCCCGGCCGAGTTGACGCCCCTGGCACTGACTCGGCACGTGCTCGGACAATGTGAACACATTATAGATGATTTTTTGAGCGACTTCACTTTTCTGTGCTCATACGGTGTTCAGATCAACCTTGTTCATCCAACCAAAATAAAATGTTGGAGTACTCGGCGAGTACTCGGCTTAGTACTGTCTCTTAGTTCACACCGGGTTACTATTCGGCCGACTGCACCGTCTCGGCTGAGTACTCGCCTGGTGTGAACTAGGCTATAGGATGTTTTGGGGCGCTGTTCCCCATAACATTGGATGGGCGAACCTAACCAAAGTAGCCCTTCTTTTCCCCCCTCATACAAAGCCTCTTCATATTCCCTTATTCTGACCTCCTCTTCAATAGTGCTGGATACAGAATTAGGTTGGTAAAAGAGACCACTGATTCTAGCTAGAGTAATTCTGCCTCTCACACACTTGGAACAATAGTGAATGGGGATTACAAATTTATGATAAAAAAATAGAAGTTTACAAGCAAACATCCAGGTTCTCTCTAAAGATAAAAATTTCAAGATCGTGAGGAAGACTTTCTAAACATAAAAGCTTCAAGATTGTGAGGAAGATCCCGTAAGTCTTAGTCGCATTGTGCACCAAGAAACCACGTCTAAAGGCCCCGATACTCAAAGTATGTCATGGTGAAGGGGCCGTAGAATGTTCAGTTTCGTGAACAAGTCTCGTTACCGCTAAGAATGTTACTTTGTTATCCTGATCTTAAGTCGATTCAAAAATTGTTTTAACCTGCAATCTACTATATAATAATTCACGGCGTGTTTTTATTTATTTATTTATATATTTTTATCTTTCCTGTCACGCTCTATGGGAATAAGATAGGAGAAAATTCAGATTTTAAAATGTAAAAAAAAAAACGTGGAGTACCTTGCAATTTTTTTTCGGCGAAAAAAAAAGTTGGGAACCTTGCAATCTTTTTCTTCAGTATTAGATCAGGGAAAAATACCACTAATAAGATAGGAGAAAATTCAGATTTCAAAAGGCGAAAAAAAGTGGAGTACCTTGCAATCTTTTTCTTCAGTATTAGATAGGGGAAAAATGATGAAGTCCAAAAGACGGCGGGGGTTTTGGTGAAGTGTTAATTTTTTGCCGTCATTTACAATGACGGCATGGGCCACTAGTCGATGTATAAACAGGCGCGTGAATGCATGAGACTCCATGGCCAATCTAAGTCCAGGAGAGTGGTTCTTCACCTGCAATCGATCGAACCTCAGTGATTCGGTGACTCAGTTTCAGGGGTTCGGCGGTTTGATGTCTACATATGTATATAGCTACATAGAGGAGTGTTTTGAAAGTCTTCTGGGTTTTCTCATCTATTTAACCCCAAGCTTTCGAGCTATTGTTGCATATAGAAATTCATATGTATATACATATGTTTCGAATTTGAACAAAAACAAAGCACATTTTATTTTCCAAATTATGAAGGGTTCCATAAATGCATGTATGGAACTTGTGGGGTTCAGTAACTCCAACATCGTTAAGAACCGCTGGTCCAGGAGAGAACTATAGTGCCGATCTTAGAAAACTAACGGTAGCATAGCATATTTCACGAAGTCAGTGCTCCAAAACGCATAACAGACCCGAAACATAAGCAGGGTGGAATTAATCCATCAATGCTCTCTATTTCCCTTTGAATCACATTATCAGAACCAGGCTGCGTTAGATTCCTTCAAGGGTATCTCTGTAATATTGTATGCCTACGAAAAGAAAGTTTTCGTACCAGGGGATCACAGCCCTGCTACAAAGATTGGTCTGAATAAAGTGGTCTTCTTTTATCTCTAATGCCGGGGTCACACAAGGCATTAATTAACAAAGACAACTTGATGCAAGGCTGGGAGACTCGGACGTCATTTATGCCGCGGTATATATGCTACAGATTTGTATTATGCATCGAAACGGCACGCAAGCTGCCCATCTGAGCAACCAGTTGGGAGTAGAAATGCATACGTGCCCCCGGTATAAGAGAATTCCATGCCTCTATGGCCTTAAGCGGGTTAGGCATCTTAACCTAAAGCCACTCTATGCATGGCCATTCAATGCAGAAACTCAGATACTCACCTAGCACTAGTCTGCTCTCTAAATTTTTTGCACTGCAAGACAGCTATGTCCAAACTGCCGTCCATTGTGTTTACTTGTTCAAGATGTGGCCCATCACCGATGTAGGCGATGTACATATACAAATAGCGCAATTTTCTTTTTTCCTGGCGTAAACGTTGTTGTCATAACGCCTTACTGCGATCCACTTCCGGTTTGGGTTCCAAAGAGGAGCGGAGAAGTGAAGGAGATAGTCGAAGGAGAGATAGATGGAGATACCTAGGAGGTCGTCCGAGAGATTAAAAGGGGTGGAGGGCCATTGCTAGAGTTCCATGAAAATGTTGTGTTTAGGGGAAGCAATCTTTGTGGCTTCAGATAGAAAAGTATTTTTTTTTTTATTTATACGTAGTGATGAACTTATAACTATGGCTGTGGCAATACATTTTCAATTAAAGACAGAGAAGTCGATGATAACTCCAAAGCAACGAATTTTAAAAAAACAAAGAATCCTACAGTGAAGTGCTTCTTCAGTTGGCTGTGACACGTGATAGCTTTACGTTGGAGTTTTTTGTTGTTTTGGAGTTTTCATCGACTTCTCTGTCAATAAAAGAATATCGTCACAGCCCTAGTTATGACCTAAGAATAGCTGTAATGTTCAAAGCTGCATCAGCGTGCATATATTGTGTATCCCTTTATAACCCTCTCTGTTCAAAGGATACCTACAGCATTGCACAGCCGAACTTAAGCGGTACAGTTGCCGCAAAGAATGCATCATGGTGTTCGTGACGGGCAATGTTTAAACAACAAAGGAAACCTACAGCATTGCACAACCGAAGTTAAGCGGTAACGATTCATAATTGCGATTTTAATGTCATACGTTTGAAAACTTTGAAGAAATAAGAGCAGCTGTTTGGATATTATGACACTATTTTTTTTGTCGTATTCTGCTTCTATCAATATAAAAAAATATCCATGTGTCATTTCTGAATCATCTGAATCATAATATATTAATATCTAATAATTTTTTTGCAAATCATTGACAAAACGTGCATGATTATTCCTATATCGAGCTGAAAGTCAAGTTTTTCCTCGGCATTTCCTCCGGAAGGTCCCAAGTTGACGGAAACTCACATAATTCGCTATTAATGGCCGGGGGCAAAAGTGCAAAATACCTCCAAGAGACGGAAAAGGAAAAGAGAAGAAGAAAGAAAGAAAGGCATCTCCCTTGGCCCTCAAAGTGGGACCAGGATGGAGCCGCGCGGAAAAGTCGGCTACCTCCATTGGTGACCCACCTCACGGAGCAGAACAGGAAGTATGGATAACCTACCCTACCTTACAAACTAACTTGATCAACAGGAACTATGATAAGACGCAGTGTCACCCGCGGAAAAGTCGCTCACGAAACCCTAGAGGAGGCTGGGGCCCAAAATACCCTGACGAGGATTCAGTTCGCTAGAATATCCTCAGAGAGCTACCACAAGAAAGGAATCCCGCTGCTCTATGCATATCTAAGTACTTTTTCATATAAATAAAGACGGTCTATAAATATTACTTAAGCGCTGACATAACTAGTCAACGATTTTTTCATGCTTCTGTGATCTTGAAAACAGCTATTAAGCTATTGTTGGGTGCTGATTTTGGATCTGCCACTGAAACTTGGCCAGCACCTCGAGTTTATCAGAATCTCGTCATTGGCATTCTCGTAGGGTTAGTATTTTGTAAACCATCACTAAACACAACTAGGGGGCGGTCTCCATGAACTACAAGAAGCAGCGCATGATTGCTTAAACATGGAACCGGATTTATATATATTTTTTAGATTTGGCTTCACAAAGGGCAACATATGCAAAAAAAAAAAAAAATACTTGAAAGAATCCACACGCATATTCTTTGTCGACCAGCGTTAAAATTATTATGTTTCGTTTACATTTGGACCTGTAGTTTAGTCACTATATCTGGTTCACCGTAAAAAGTGAATTTAGCAACTTTAAGGGAGTGTGTGTTACTTTGTCGGCTAATAATCTCACTTTCTCGGCTAATTGTAAAATTTTCTGTTTGTAAAAACTGAGATATATTAAAAAAAGCAAATACCTTATTGATATTAAATAGATACACTTGTTATTGCGAAGTGTGAATGACTGGATGGAAAAGAGGGCAATGCGCACTCCTCCTTTTGACAGTAGGAATAACATTCTGGAAAATTAGTAGATTAAATTACCAGCTGAGCTAGTTTAATTGATCAAATTTAATGGCTTTTAATATTTGTAAGTAGTTTACCTTACTTTCAAAATTGTTCCCTTTTCAATGTTTAATTCATCGAGCACAAGCAGGTTGATGACTTCTTGGTGGCCATGAGTGAAGTTCTAAGATTTCATGCCACTGACTTTGTCACTCGATGTAACTGATCGTTTTGAGTGGTATCGGCTGCACTATATATGGGTATGGTTATTAGTTACAGCCTTTGTTGCCACACAAAGGCGATCTCATGTTGGAAGGAACAACGGAAATATTGTTCGGTGAAAGAAATATGGAATCTACGCACGAGTGCATTACCACATAGGATCAACGCGCATGGAAACAGCAAGTTAGGAAAGAAAAGGAACACCAGAGCAAAGAATCATCAGTTGGGGGATAAAAATAGGAGAAAGCAAAGTGGGCAAGGAAGACATATGACCCGAGTGCCTTACAATGTCTTAGGAAACCTAAAGCTATCGTCTTGTTGAGGTCACTGCTCCCCATAAGATGTGAAAAAGGTAAAGTAAAGTCAACTTTGACTGCACCCTTAACCCGGGAACCCACACGCACTGGTTCGTGCGGTAGACATAGTCGAACTGGCCCCAGAGGAGTAAGTACAGCAGCCGAAGACGGGTAGCTATTAACTATGGCGCCGAAACCAAAGGTTCAACGACCCGTCACTCTCTACCCTAATGTAAGTACCCCCACGATAGCTCTGCACACCAGGCAAATTTGCTTGTACATATATAAGGATGGGCGGACTTAACTTCTCTAACCCTATGGCCCATTCCATGCCCCCAGAGGAGCTACGTCAATATCAAGTTGTAATATACACTTACGTTGCTTCAGTCACGAATTCCGCCTATCACTGGTGGAGGCCCTCCCTCCTCAAGTAGGAAATTTTACAATCAATACGAATTATGTTGCTACAGATTGTATTTTTCGGCCAATCACTCCCAACAAAATTGTTAACATTCTTAAACCTTTCAGTAATAAGCGTTGTCATCGAGATGAGATTCAACCATCATTACTGCTTAAAGTTATACATTGTATTGCAGATCCTCTTTGTCATATTTTCAATTTATGCTTGGAGAACGGCATTTATCCTAATGTATTAAAACATGCTCGTGTCATTCCTATCTTCAAGTCAGGTAGTCCGAATGATGTGGCT
>LQNS02277097.1:39045916-39060941 GCA_001587735.2 Parhyale hawaiensis | reverse complement strand
GTGAAGTAGAGTTGTACAGTCAATTCTTAACCTAGCGAGTAAGACTCCTTGCTTATTGTTTTACACTAGTGTACTGAACATGTATTGTAATAGAACTATTGTATGAATACCTTCCTACGAGGAGAAATACATAATTTTGGTGGTGACCGACCCATCCCATCCCATGGGACTTCTACCTGCCCCCGTGTTGGTGGCCACAGAAGGGACCCTTTGTACTTTCGTTTCTCATTCTTTCTCCGTCTCTTCTCATTTTCATATCTCTTTACCTAGTGCGGCGTAGCTGAGCAAACATTCGTGCCGTATAGGTTTGGAGATGCTTTGCGCCTTATTTTCTATCAGTAGTATCGTACTGGCCCTGGACACTTTTAGACCAATAGAACCTTCTTGAGTTCTCCTTAAACTTGCAACGTTCCGATAGAAATGTCAAAATATAAATATGTAAATCACTGATAATTTAGCGACAGGGGAGAGTGTTGCTCGCAGCGCCTGTAGACCAATATCCAATACTAATTGCTATGCTGCTGCGAGCCCCCATTAATTTTGGGTGTCACATTAGTACAGAGACAGACGGGCTACGGATCTTTCAACGGTGACAGAATATGGGAGAACAATTAACTAAAACTTAGACTTTGGTAGCCAGGACTTCTAGCTCCAAACAAAAGTGGCCGAGAAAGAATCCGCGTCAGTACAAAATGCTATTGATTTGAAGCCAAAATTCAAAAAGTAGCTATGAGGTAATTTGGTTGGAACAAAAAATCTCTGAATGCCATGCATTATTGTGGAACAAGTAAAAATCGTGTTTATTAAAAATGGGCATTAGGGCAGTCACCTTGCTTCTTTTCAAAAAAGAAACAAGCTCAAATTGATGAAAGAGAGGATCTGCATGCAACTCCTAAAGAAGACAGTTGCGTTGAGAAGCCATTATCCCTAAACGGGCGGCAACAAGCCCATCTATCTTATTTACCGACAACTATCATCAGTGAAATATGCTACCACGATTCCTTGCGAGATCTTCATATATTCTTCCATATTGCTGACAAACATGATACAATTGGTTACTGATCTACTTTTGTTTTTCATGACACACACCCTTTTGTTTAACCTTCATTGCGATTCAAATCATGCAAAAAACCGTGTTCGAATGTTTATTCCAATTGGTGACTTGGGCGGTGGGACGTTAGGATTGCACATAGCCGCCAAGGGGGCGCTAGCCCAAAAAAGTTTGGGAACCACTGCACTAGTAGGACAACTACTTTCAAGGTAGTACCCTTCAAATAAACCGTGATTTTTTTCGTGGGTTTAGCTAATAGATAGATCATTATCTCTGGGCAATTACATTTACCTTCCACAACATTAGCTCTTCACCAATTATGTTTACGGTGAATATCGCTGTCACAGCCATACAGTGGATGGTCCGTATGCGGCTGTTCATTCGTATGCACGTTATCTTCAAATTTGACTTCAAGCATAAATATTTTAAATTCAATATTTGCCATAGTGATTATCTTCATACATCTGTCCTACCTGGTGGGTAAAAAAAATCAGGATACTACTTCCTTAGGGCGGATGGTATCATGGGCTAGCGCGGTGGCTTCGTCTAACGTGCTTCTCCCGTTCATTAGTCGAATATTAATGGGCCCTCTGAACGCAACTGCCTGTCTACCAGGAAAAGTACTAAAAAGTTAGACGTCAAGTCCGTTTGATCATCAATTGTCAGGTGTTCCGATTTCATACTTCTACTGATCTTACTTTATTCTGTTCTTCCTCTCTTTCCCCGACTTGCTGTTCCCATGCGCGTTGATCCTGTGTGGGAGCACCTTTGTGCATGGGTTCCCAGCTCTTTCGACAAACTATAAGATAGTATATATAATATAGTATTGTATATATTATGTCCCTTGTTACTCCCTCTGTTAGATTGCCGTTGATGGGGAAATGGTGGCTTAAACTATTCAATATAATAAATCCAGTGTCAGAAGCACAGTTTCCGGGTATGCCCTAAAACTTGAAGTGACTTGATACACAGCAAGCTTTACGGATACAGCAACGCATTCAGAGGTGTAGATGGGGAAACCCGTTCATTTGATCATCTTGAGAACCCGCTTTTAGAGCCTGTCCACACGTTCGTCTATTAAACGCATTCACTGATCCTACTGTTCTGTAGCGTCATTGTCGACATAGGTACGCGTGTGTGCGCGTTACAAAGTTAGTAAAATGTTAGCAGACAATTGGTTTTTTCAGCAAGTGACCCTAGGAAAGTTACGGATATCTCTTTAAATTTTAAATGAAATTAATCTCGGAAAACGGTGCATTTTTTTGTTGTTTCTACCGTGCAGGAGTGCATTCGGACGAGTGGATAAGGAAACACGTTGAAAAGATCACGTGTACCATGCAGTGTAGATCAGCCATAGTTACACGACGGTTATAAGACTGTATCTCTCAGCCGCTGCTGATGAGAATTGCTTCGTTGTGTTTCGTTGCCGTTTTTCCTGTAAGTTAATACCACTTTTCTAATTTCTATTTTAGATTACATTTGTGCTGTATTTCGTGGCTGATCTTGTAATATTTATGGAAACTGCTTTTATACCATTAATGTTTTCTCTGGCTGTACATTGCCCCGAGTATAACAAGTTCTTCCGTTATCTAGTGTTTTTTGTTTATTATTGCTGAGAAAAAGTTTACTATAAATTGAGTGGAGAAGGTCAATTATTATGTAGGTATTATTTGCAATAAAGGTAAATTGCGGCTTGAATT
Source organism: Parhyale hawaiensis (assembly GCA_001587735.2). Taxonomy (NCBI): domain Eukaryota; kingdom Metazoa; phylum Arthropoda; class Malacostraca; order Amphipoda; family Hyalidae; genus Parhyale; species Parhyale hawaiensis. Next base: position 39,058,190 of record LQNS02277097.1, on the reverse strand, counting down.
GCCAGCCGTAAATTAAAAATTTACTTGAGAATTAGAGCTTGACTAAGACGAGGACTGTACTGGTGGAGGGCTTAAATTATAGTTACTGTTATACTTGAATTACGGACTGGATCGAACTGACGATGTAATAATATTAATAAGGAATGTTCATTACCTCCGTCCGTCAAGAAGTTACTGTTTCGTCGAGTTTAATTGTTTGTCATGGCCCCGAGTGCCTTTTCCGCAGGAGATGTTGCAGCTTGCACCAGTTCCTGCTGACGAGGTTAGTTTTGTAAAGTTAGGTAGGTTCTCTACTTTTTCCTTTCTGTTACGTGAGGTGTTCTGTCGATCGAGATAGCCGACCTGGTGTGCGGGACACCTCTAGTCTCTCTCAAGTAGAAGGCCACAAAAAGAGCCGTCCACACGAGTGTCTTTTACTATTCCCGCCAGTAGTAGCGCACAGAGCCAACTGAGGTTGTCCGGCAGGAATGCTGATATAAAATATTCTTACAGATCAAAAGCGTTATATTTTGAGTTGAGCTTCACTCTTGAATCGCCTCTCTGCGTCTAGGGTGGTAAAACACTGCATCTAATAATGATTGTTCGTTTGTCCGTCAGTATGTCTGTCACTGAAATAACTTAAAATGTCATAGACGGATTTCTACCAAATTTACAGTGATTGTTGGGTATATTAGGAGGAATAAATGATTAACTTTTGGTGAAAATCCGTCTATCTGTTTGTTTGTCTGCCTTTTTTTCTTTGTCCCTTAAATCAGAAATTAATAGGCAAATTTTTATGAAATTTACATGAGTTGTTGGGTATATTACGAAGAACAAATGATCAAATTTTCGTAATTATCTGTTGATGTTCACTCGTTCGTTTGTCTGTCGTTGTGTTTAATTTTGTGCTTGTTAGCGGAATAACTAAAAACGTTGTTAACGGATCTACGTGAAATTTATAGTGATTGTTGGTAAAGTTAAAAGACATAGATGATTAATTTTTGGCGATGATCAGTTGGTCTGTTTGTGGGTTTGACTAATTTTGTAAATATGTTTGTTAACTCACAAAGTTATGAATGGATCATCAAGAAAATTATGGAAGTAGTTATTACTGTCAAAAGGTACTCACGATTAAAGTTTAGTCTTAATACAAAGAAAAGAAAAAAACATGTCATAGTTTCGTTACCGGGCCTTCCTTGGCGAAAGTATACGCTCTCAGAGTGCTCAAATTAGTATTTTGTTCGTTCAATCTGTATTGCATCTTTTTATTACCTTATAACTGGATGCAGTTTATCAGCTCTGTATAAAGAAACTGCACTCCAGTCTCTGGCTGGAGATTTTCGTGTGATACATCAGTTAACCCTTGCTTCCGTACAGTTACATGCATGGTACATTTCAGATAGTATTATTCCTGAAAAAATACTCTTTTTTATAGGGTAACATGTCTAGTGCCAGTCCACCGTGCAAGTAGCTGTCCACTTGTCACTAAAAACTTCCTGTGTGAAAACTAGCAGTGCTAGGAAGCCGTACATACTAGCCTACAGTTTAAGCCTATGTACGNAGGGTAACATGTCTAGTGCCAGTCCACCGTGCAAGTAGCTGTCCACTTGTCACTAAAAACTTCCTGTGTGAAAACTAGCAGTGCTAGGAAGCCGTACATACTAGCCTACAGTTTAAGCCTATGTACGGCATTCTAGCACTGCTAGTTTTCACACAGGAAGTTTTTAGTGCCAAGTGGACGGCTACTAGCATGGTGGACGGGTACTAGACATGTTACTTTATAAACTAGAGTACTCTGAGAGTCAAGCCAGGCAATGTTAACAAAAAATTCAAATTGGTTCCGAAACGACGATTTCAATTTCCTTTTTATGAGCACTAAACTCTGGTCATTTGTGACTTTTGGCAGTAATAACAGCTATTGTAATTTTCTTGAAGATCCTTTCATAATTTGTTATGTTGCTAACAAACATCATGGCAAACAATAGTCAAACACAAAAACAGACCGAACGATCAGCTCCAAAATTTGCTCATTGATGTCTTTTCACATCGCCAACAATTCCTGTAAATTTCACGAAGATCCATTGATAACTTTTTGATTAATTTTGCAAATAAACATATAATCGGAGAGACAAGCAAACGGTCGAACGGAGCTTCATCAATTAATCATAAGTTCCTCCTCACATGAATAACAATCTCTGTAAATTTTGTGAAGATCCGTCCATAACTTTTTGAGTTATCTTACTGACAGACAAAGAGAATACGGGGCAGGCAAACTCGACAAAACATACCCCCCCCCCCTTGGCGGCGGTAATTAATTGATGTGAAAAATAGTAAAATGAAGAAATGGATCTAGTTACCAAGAAGTCGCTTAAGGAAATACACTTATCTTTTTACGAGGTGTGGTGTAATTACACAAAGCATGAAGAGAGGGACCTGCATGGCATTGTCTCTTTTATTTATTCGCAAATATATTGCTATCTAATATCGATGCACTCGAAAGTTTGAAGGAAACTTTGTAACGTACCCATTAATTTGGTAACGATCGCGTGTTAAAAGAAAGATTGGATACAGTTCAAGCTAGGCTACCTAAACACATAACACAGTCTGTTGCAGCTGGATCTCTACGGCCGGCGGTCGACTCTGGCAAGAGGTAGAGAAATAACAGCTCTTACTCTAATCATACCTGCAAGTGAGTTTTTTAGCACAGTTTTGTGACTCAATGCGGCATGAACGGTGAAGATAACGAACTGAGGTATAACGTGTAATATTTAGTAACAGGCCTCCACTGTTTATTATGGACACACCAAAGTTGTTAAATATATTTTAACCTAATATTTGTCAGCCTGAATTTAAGAGGAAGCAAGTTCATTTGAATCAGATGGAAAAGAAGTGATGCATCAGGCTGACTTATCCATATTACTTTAATTAAGGATAAGCGCACTCAAAGACCATAGTGGGCCTCGAATGAAGCCAGTTTCCCGTTTTGTGTCCTCCGTTTATTTGAACAGTCGGAAACCCGTGCGCCGTGGCATGCACCATCACCCAAACAGAGAAAATGCAGACACACACTGGAAACTTTCGCACTGTAAGTCAATACGGCCACGCTTCTTCGTAGGAGTGCAATTTTTCGTAATGTTCAAAGCAAAATTTTTCCTCAAATATGTCTTTCATAGAGCACTACGAAAACTTCTAGTTACAGCTCGGCCCCAAAAAGGGGTTACCAGATTACTGTAAATAGAAGCGTGTTCAAAGTTCCTAGTTTTGTCAACGTGGCTAATTAACCGTAACTTGTCCCAAATTTCGTGAACTTTGGATTCCCAGGTGTGTTGAACAAGGATGACGTGTTGATTACACACACACACAAAAAAAAAAAAAGAAATATCCTCGTCCAATATGTTTGGAACTTGGTCCTGATTAGAGTTCAGTCAGAGTGTGAAGATTTAAGTTTGTCACGTTATTGCTTTTCGACTTTGATTATCTCGATGGAACTTGGCCAAATGAACGCATCCTAGATGACCTAATTTAATTAGCAATGGGTTTTCAGGACGTTTATTGTTTTTTGTGCACTGAAATCAGGAAGTCAGAATCCCTCTTTATCTTATAAATGAAAACTTTACCAACTTTAAAGAATCGTTTTCCTTCAAGCCTTTTAATGAAAGTCTTTTGCAGAGTGCAACTTGTTTTCCAAAAGCAGTGGTTCTCTATAAGGTGTCTATAGACCCCCGTAGACCCCAGGGGATCTGCTATAGACCCCCTAGGGGTCTTTCAGGAAAACCTATATTTTGTTTCCCTTTTTCGTATATCAAGGCTGAAAATTTGTACCATAAAAAACCTATACATGCAGTATAAAGATAAAATAAAAAAAAAAATCATAAGCATGATATAGGAGTTTTTACATTTGTAATGAAGGCTCTGCTAAGTTCCCTCTGCAACACATTTTCTTCAAAAGTAGCGTTTTCTTTTGATATTTGAATAAATTTTAACGGGAGCTAAACTAAATGTCGTTAATTTCTCAACTTAATCAAAGTTTCTTGACAACTTCTAAAAATACAACGTCCATCCTATGTTATGGGGCGCGGCGACCCCAAGAGCTCGTGTAGGTTACCTTACCCATTAGCTAGGACTTCGGGACGCCTGTCTTTCGTGCCCACTTTGCTTACATCTGATTTCATTCTTCTACTTTCTCACGCTTTATTCTGTTCTTCCTCCTGTTTCCCGACTTGCTGCTCCCATTCGCGTTGATCTTGTGTGGGAACACCTTCGGGCATGGGTTCCCCATATTTTTATCGTCATACTGAATGTCCCTTGCTTCTTCCTCTGTTAGATCGCCATTGTCGTGGAGACGGAGGCTTAAAACTACTCACTATAATAATAATCTAAAAATATAAATTAATTTTTTGCAAATCTGGTGCAGTTTGAACCACTGACGGGCAGCTGTAATGAGTTAATGTTTATTAAATAACCTTTAAAATCTAGACTATTCTCTAGAAAAAGATACCTTAATATAGCAACTATTTTTTCTGTTATATTACCTCTTAATTTTTAGAAGTCTTCGTTATTCGGTGCAGTTTACAACTTTGATTGTATTTACGTTATGTAGTTAATTTTGTTAATTATATATTCAGTCTTAGTTTTTTTACTATTCTTCAGTATTCTGGGTATTTGATAACTCTGAAAGCATTTATGTTACTTGTTAATTAAAATAAATAGAACAGTGATTTTTCTTTATTTTTTATAGCGCAGGTTTTACCTAAATGTAGCATAATACTTAAATGCAACTCTAGAACACTTGGGGTCTTTGACGATGCACTGCTCTCTTTGCAGGGTCCTACACTGATGAGTTATGGGGACACTGTCCTAAAGGAATATAACGATTTTTTTCAACTGAATACCTTATCCGTTTTCTGGGGATTATTCTATTTTCTCGGTGTTTCCAATATCTGTATGTTTTCCATCTGCTTATGCCTGCTTTTTACAAAGATCGTATGACCGACCGTCTGCCGCACTTTCTTAGGAGCCTTTGTAGTTCCTCTGAATGAAAAATGGTGTCGAGAATTATTTCCTGCTTATTTTATTCTGCCAACATTTGCTTCGATATTAACATTATTTGGGCATTTTTTTCTATATCAATATACTTAAAGCCATTCCGTTGATACTGATTATCTTTTACATCAATGGATTTTTTTTCTCGTAGGCTAACCAGTCATTAGCCAAGCACTACGTGGATGTCATTTCTACCGCCGTCAAGAAGATTATATTTTCAGGAGTTTGTCTGTCTCTTGATATTCTGTTCGGCTGTCCCCATGAAGACTCAAAAAATTTATGGACGGATTTTTATGAAATTCATAGGAAATGTTAGGTATGTTTCGAGGAACAGATGATAAACTTTCGGTAAAGATCCGTCCAACAGTTTGTTACTTACTCTCAACGATCCGGACAGATTTCCATGAACTATCCAGGAATTGTTGGGACTCTTACGAAGAGCAGCTGACCATTTTTTTGTATGATCTGTCAGTTCTTTTGCCTCAGCTTCTGTTTTATTTTGCAGATGTGTCAGAATATATCTGAAAAATTTATTGACTGCCCGTCATGAAATTTGCGGGAGTTTTTTGAAATGGTTTGGGGCATATGGCACCTAATTCTGAAAAAATGTTTGTTTAAGTATTTGACGGCCTGTAATTGCTGCAAATAACCATTATGACAAACATGAGTCAAACATACAAACGAACCCACCGATTTGCACCGAAATTTAATCATTTACGTCTTTTAACGTTACTAACAACTTCCATAAATATCATAAAAACCCATTCAATATTTTTTAAATTATTGTACTAACAAGCATAAAATAAAAAAACAGTGGCAAATGAACGAACGAACGGATCAATATAAAGATTTGGTCATTTACTCTTCGTGATATAGCTACCTAACAACTCATGTAACTTTGATAAAAATCCGTCCGTAACTTTTTGAGTTGTCGCTATGAACAAAATAAGGCAGACAAACAAAGAAACGGATAGACGGATCTTCACTAAAAGTTAATCAACTCTTCCTCTCAATACACCAAACAATCCTTGTAAATTTCGCCCAAATCCATCCATAACTTTTTGAGTTATCTTGGTGACAGACAGACAAAGCCGACGAAAACATAACCTCCTTGGCGGAGGTAACTATAAAAAAAAGAAGGTTCTTGAAGCATATTGCAGGAACTGCTTTAATGTAAAGAGGCACAAGTGACCAATTTTGTTGATGTTAAAAAAAATCCTAGTTTCACGAGAAATTTAAATTTTTCGTTTCGACTTGGTATTCCCAGGCAAGTTGGTCTTGCGTAGGATCATCCTCTCGTTCATAAGAGGAGGCTCAAATTAGGAATTTAATAATAACTCGCAGCAATGAATGGACAATCTACTTCATTATGAACAAATGACTAATGTCTCTGATATCATTTAATTTTAATCAGTTTTCGTGCGATGAATAATTTTTACGAGTAATTTTTTTTTGTGTTGCGTATGGAATTTATGGCTATCTACTACGAAATCAACATATTTCTCTTTCTAAGGGGACCTAAGTGAATTGTAGTTTATTACTTACATATACAGTAGATACAGTATGTATTATACGTGTATATTACCATTTAGTTCTGTGTGAGCTCAAGCTGTTCATTTTTTCTACAGTAAATTACAAAGGATAGCTGGCAGTAGAAAGATCAATAGGCCCTTTCTCAGAGAGCGGCGGTGACCAACGCAATAGTCACCGTGGAAAAATTAAAAAATTTAAATCTCTATTTTTTTTGGATTTTCTACAGGATCGTGCGACCATCCACTTCAACATGAACACCCTCGCCACACTCTAGTGCTTTATGAGGCTGCTTTCACTGGGTTTCTTTGCTATCGTTCATGACAGGTACATGAAGTCAAGTTTCTCACTTTGCGTGAATATGAAACATATGAAAAAATAAAATACCTGTCACTGACTTCCTCTCAGGATATAAGTCATGTAATGCTTAACCCTTTACCAAGCTGCTGGAAACATCCTACCGTAGGAACAACATTGTGCCAGTTACCTTATTTTGTCAATACCCGACAAAGGGTTCACCCTGTGTTACTCAGGTCGTACAATTTGCGATGCAAGGGTTATTTTCTCAATGCGTATACGATGCGGAGGACCAGCATAAAAGAACCTGAGTATAAGATAAAACTAACCTCGACTCTATAAAGCGGCGCTACCTCACTTCACTACAGCTCTTTTTTCGTAGAAAGATGATACGACAAAGAGCACATATAGTAGAGAAGTAACACAGGAGGGTGTGAATTGGGTTAAGGCTTTTAATAGTAGAGTTTTGTCGATAATCCGTCCTAATACTTCAAACGTCAACTCATCCATGCTTTTACTCGAGTTTGTGGTTTCAATCTTCTCCTCAACCAATTATTGAGTTCCTTCGTTCAGCAACTGGCACCCCTCGAGGGGCACAGGATGGGCCATAGGGTTAGGTGAGTTAGGTTTGCCCATCCGATGTTATGGGGAGCAGCGCCCCAGGGGGTTTGTGTAGGTTACCTAAGCCATTAGCTATACTAGGCTTTCGGGACGTCGGTCTTTCGTGCCCACTTTGCTTCCTTCCCGATTTCATACTCCTACTTGCTCATGCTTTATTTTGTTCTTCATCTTCTTTCTCGACTTGCTGTTCCCATGCGCGTTGATCCTGTGTCGTAACACCTTCGTGCATGAGTTCCCCATTTCTCTTGGCACAGTATATGTCCCTTACTTTTTCCTCCGTGATATCGTTCTGCTCGGAAACGGAGGCTTAAACTTCCTAACTATAACTAACTTATTTTCATCGTTTCTTTCTCTTCTTTCCCGACTTGCTGTTCAAATACGCGTTAATTGGTCCTCCTTCGTGCATGGGTTCCATGTTTCTATCGACATACTACATGTCCCTCCCCTTTCCTCTCTTGAATCACCATAGTTAAGTCTAGGGAGGCTTAAGCATCTAATATCATATGATAATCAGCAACTAGCACGAGACTATCCATCCAGCAGTCATCTAGTGCCCGTTGGCTGTTTGTAGCAATTTGAATCTGCTTCTACTCCAGTTCAGAAATTTAAAAGCAAAGACGGACTTCCCAAAATACACAAACCTAACTTTGCATCTAACTTTCAGTTTCGCCCTATTTTTGTTGCCTATAACACTCCAAGCTTTAAACTTTCTAAATACCTTGTTCCTATTCTTAGCCCATTTACCACGAATTAATATACCGTTGAAAATTCCACAACATTTGTTGTGTAGCCTTTAGCAGCGCCCAGGACTTAACCATGGTCTCTATCGACATAGAAAACTTATTCACCAATATACCACTCTGTGAAACAAAAGATATCTGCCTCATCAAAATATTTCCTAATGCTGCAGACTGTGTTTTGGGAATGAGCCGTAATATTTTTAAATCGCCGCTTGAATTATCCGTGATGAATTCCTTTTTCATATTTTCGCAAAAATTTTATCGTCAGACGGAAGGGTTAGGTATGGGATTGCCTCTTGGGCCAACTTTCGGGAATATCTTTATGTGTTTCCATGAAACTAAATGGTTATCCGACTGCCCATTCGATTTTAAACCAGTTTTTTACAAGAGATATGTAGATGATACAATTTTACTTTAAGCAGTGGGGCTGGTGCGACTCAATAAGAATTTGATACACTTGTTGTTTGTGTTAACATAATTTAAATGATACCTTGCGCTCAGTCTGTTATCGGATGGAAAAAATCTGAGAGAACTGACGAAATATGGCGATGTGTTCCACTCATCAATGTACCGTAAACCTTGTTCCACGGGTCTTGGTACAAGTTTCTTCAGTTTCTCCGCCTTTCGATTTAAACTCAACAGCATTCAAACTTTACTATCTAGAGCTTACCGTTTGTCATACATTTGAGAAAATCCACTCTGAGTTTAGCTTTTTACCTTCTTTTTTCTTCAACAATGGTTTTCCACTCAATTTAGTCGATTCTCAAATCAAGAAATTTTTATCAAAAAAGTACTCCCCTGATGCATCCCATAATCAAGATGGCCTCCGCCTACTTTAGTGCTCATTACCATACCCGGATACCCTACTGAAAAATTAAGAAAAGAGCTTGTATCACTTTTTACTCAATATATTAATACTGTTAAACAATGTCAAATGCTCGTTAATAATTTCAAAATTTTAACATTTTTCCGGTACAAGGGTGCTTTTCTCACACGGCTACAGTCGTCTCTGGTATATAAATTCAGTTGTGGGCGGTGCCCATCTGTGTACGTCGGAATGACGTCAAGTTGCCTATTCGCCAGAGTCGCTGAGCATGGTGGGAGGAACTTTCGTACGGAAACATATTGGGCAATCCTCCTCATTCATCAGTCCGCCAACATGCTGAACAGTGTGGTGCACCTGTATTCTTAGATATATAGTTTTATTGTTTTAAAGACTGCCAACAGTGATGTAGAATTAGGAATTTCAGAATCCCTTTATATCCACAAACTCAAACCCGATCTCAATAGCAAGAACAGTTCTTATTCCATGAAACTAGTCAATAGATATTTTTTTAGTCAACTTTATCAACCCTGTTTTGTATAGTTTGAATGGCGCAAAAATTTTTACTTCTGACTTTGTGTTTTTCAGAACTGATGATGGAGCAGGTCTCCAAAGCGTTTTTAAAATATCATTTTTAACAATCGTCTTTGCTTTTAAATTTCTAATCAATTTGCGATTAAAGCAACAAAATGACTTTCCTACTCCAGTTTAGTTTCATTCTTTTCTGCAGCCTATTGAATTCCCTCTGTCAGTAACTAACCCTAGTATATCCACCATGTAGTCGTCCTGTGTCCGTTGGTTAATCGTACCAAATTGGAAACTATTGAAAAACACATGCCGTTAGGTTTTAGCTGAGCAATTGCAACGTTTTTTTTTCTGAAGTTCAGAAGAAGTGTAGCCTTGAAGTTCTACTTTTGAGACCAAATGCTTCCAAAGTCGTGTGAGATAAAATATATATATGACCTGACACTACGATATACATTAGCTGATTATTTTATTCGCTTAGCCAATAAAATAATCAGCTAGCCCTTATAGTATAGGATAATTGTCCATTTTAGTGTGGAATAACTCTACTTTATACACATAGATTGTGTTTTTACCTGATTCTGAGTTATGTCGATGCTACATTCCTAGTTTTCAGATAAGAATTTGATATAATCATGCATACTCTTTAAGGAAAAATGTATTAGGCTCATGCGAAGTGTTATCCACAGGTCAGTGTCAGAGTTCCATGTTTTGTACGATCATTTTTTGAAATTTAAAGATACTCTTCAACTCCCACGTGCTTTCTCGGTGATCTATAAATTTAAGTGCAGGCAGTGTACTGCCTCTCACATTAGCGAAATTAGGAAGCAAATGAAAGTGAGGATATGTCAACATAAAGGTAGCTAAATATTTTGGTTCATGTCAGGGGTTGACAAAATGTTAATAGTAAAATTTTCGATCATTTTGTACCTCTAGAATTTCTAATATCTGATGAGAACTTTAATTTTTTTATATTTGCTCCCAGTAATAGCACTATAAGAAAAATGAGGCAGACAAATAGACTAACGAATCTTTACCAAAAGTTAATCATCTGTTTCTCCTATCATACCTGGGAATCCCTGCCAATTTCGAAAAGATCCGCCCATATCTTTTTGCGTTATATTGGTAACGGACAAACCAACAGACAAACTCGACGCAAACTTAACCTCGTTGGCAGACGTAATAACATCCTCCACAGTTACGGACTCCTCTTCCAGAAGTCCCAAACTCGTATCGGCCAAAAATTTTACTCCAACGTTATCCCTTATCTCTCGTGCCCCAACTTACTCAGTGTCTCCGAGCTCCGCAAATTTGCAGCAATCGATTAAGCCTGTGAGATCTACTTTTTGCCTGAGTTTACTCTTTCCATCTTCCTCTTTTCTTTCTCAGATATCGCTATGATTTTGATATAATAGCAATAGCTCATAAGGGCTAGAGCGTGAGTCCCGAATGCTCTATGGGAATCGGCGTGCTGGTCTGCCTACTGCCAGCTGTCTAATCTGATACCATTGTGACACGTTATAAGACGCGGTATAAATTGTTTTATACATGCAAGGCTACTAATTGAGATGACTTGGTGGAAGCTCCTCTTATTTGTACTGTTCATGTCCACAGATTATTTTGCTTTAACTATTGGCATCCGCAATCTTCTTGTACTAAAAATGAATATTGCCATCCACGGATAATAAGAACAAGAATATCAGGACCACCTCTTTCAAGCGTAAGGTGCACCTCTGCAACAACAACACCAACAACAACAACAACAACAACAAAAAAAAACTTTCAAGACTATACAGTACTTATCATCCACGCACCGAGCAGCGTGTTATGGCGCATTTAAAATTCAGTATTAACGACAGAATATGTGCGCTTCAAGACGTCAACTTCATGCAATAATAAAGTGACTGCCGCAGCGAGATGAAATTAGAAAATTGAAAATTAAGGTAATGTCCAGTAATGTCTTTCAACATTAATAACAACTGCTCTAAATTTCCCAAAGATCTATTCAAAACTTTTTTGAGTTATGCTGCTATCATCAACATTATGATGAAACATAAGTCGAACACTCAGACGAACTAACCGATTCGTACCAAAATTGTTTCAATCATGTTTTTTATCATTACTAAAAACTCCTGTAAGTTTTATTAAGATGCATTCAAAATTTTGTTGCGTTATTCCGCTAACATGCATAAAAACAAACACAGCGACAAACACACGAACAAACAAACATATCAGTACGAAAATTTGGTCATTTACTCTTCATGATATACCTAACAACTCATGTACGTTTATAAAAATCCGTCCATAACTTTTTTATTTATGGGGTTGAGAAAAATGAGGCAGACAAACAAACGGATGGACAGATCTTCACCAAAAGTTAATAATCTGTTCCTCCTAACATACCCAACAACCTCTGTAAATTTCCTCAAAATCTGTTCAAACATTTTAGTTATTTTGGCGACAGACAGACAGAGAGACAAAGCCGCCGAAAACATAACCTTCTTGGCGGAGGTAACAAACTGTCAGGACCTTGCTTAGCAGCCACCTATTGATTTGCCCGCCAGCTCTGCCATGATTAAAACTACTAACTGTGGCATTACTATAACTGAGTCATAGGAGATTATTGGTCTTCAAAGCGAGAGTAAACTAGAAAGTTTAAGATTACAGTGATTACAAGCAAAGTTTAGTTTGTTCAGTTGTGTGCCCTGAATTGTGA
>LQNS02277097.1:38984236-38999110 GCA_001587735.2 Parhyale hawaiensis | reverse complement strand
CCCCTGCTGAACCCTCGTGGATGTAACCCCTGCTGAAACCTCGTGGATGTAACCCCTGCTGAAACCTCGTGGATGTAACCCTTTATTGTGCTTGCATGGGTGTAGCTTTTGCTTGCCTGTGTCATTAGGCCCGATCTTTCCATTAATTGTCATTTTCCTAAATTCCTATCAGTTCCTTGTTCTTAAGCAATTTAACTGGAAGTTTTAAATGTTCAAACCAGTCAATTCCTAAACTTAAATATCTAAATTTATTAAATATCGTTTGCTTTCTTACTGCGGTTAATTGGATCTGTTGAGTTAGTTTTTTCCATTGAGTTGCATTTTTACTATCATAACAAATTTCTAAGAATCCTTAATAAAGTCCTTGTATAGTGTTGCACTGAGCTTATTAAAGTTTAATTAGGTTTGCTTACGTTTCCTTTGCCTTTGGTAGCGAGGGAGGTGCGAACGGGGCAAGTTTTAGTAATCGGTCAAACTTAGTTTGCTGTCGAGGCTTACTTTAGCCTGACTTTTATCAGGATTGCTCAATAGCCCTTACAGACATGTTTTTTTCTTTTCTTTGTATTAAGACTAAACTTTAATCGTGAGTACCTTTTGACAGTAATAACAACTTCCATAATTTTCTTGATGATCCATTCATAACTTTGTGAGTTAACAAACATATTTACAAAATTAGTCAAACCCACAAACACACCAACTGATCATCGCCAAAAATTAATCATCTATGTCTTTTAACTTTACCAACAATCACTATAAATTTCACGAAGATCCGTTTACAACGTTTTTAGTTATTCCGCTAACAAGCACAAAATTAAACACAACGACAGACAAACGAACGAATGAACACAAACAGATAATCACGAAAATTTGATCATTTTTTCTTCGTAATATACCCAACAACTCATGTAAATTTCATAAAAATCTGCCTATTAATTTCTGATTTAAGGGACAGAGAAAAAAAGGCAGACAAACAAACAGATAGACGGGTTTTCACCAAAAGTTAATCATTTATTCCTCCTAATATACCCAACAATCACTGTAAATTTGGTAGAAATCCGTCTATGACTTTTTAAGTTATCTTAGTGACAGACAGACTGACGGACAAACGAACAATCATCATTAGATGCAGTGTATTAACACCCTAGACGCAGAGCGGCGGTTCAAGAGAGAAGCTCAACTCAAAATATAACGCTTTTGATCTGTAAGAATATTTTATATCAGCATTCCTGCCGGACAAACTCAGTTGGCTCTATGCGCTACTACTGGCGGGAATAGTGCAAGACACTCGTGTGGACGGCTCCTTTTGGGGCCTTCCACTTGGTAATACCTCGCTTCCTTTACTACACTGAGACTCGAGGTGCGACATTTTAAGACCAGCCTCTTGATTTGTAATAACTCCCATAACCAGCCTCCTTGACGAAAACCGTGAAATTCTCACGTTAGCAGCATACAACATTACAGGTTCCGACGCATTTACACAGAGCAGCTCGGGCATATTAAAATATATAAAACAAAGAACTTGCCCTGTTGCATCCGATTGCTGATCCCCGCCGTATCATAGATACGTCAGCTTCCCAATACTGCCTGATTCTTTGAACTGAACCACGAATGTTAAGCTGTATTATGCGCTCAAAATTATCGCGCTATACAAATCAGTAAATAGCACTTTTAAAACAATCGTAAGTTTAATACGAAGTAGGTGTATTCCCAGTGAATATACCTTGTCACTAAATTATAGTCTGACCATTTTATCAAGGTAGTTCGGTCATAGTCAAATTCTTCTACAGCGGCGCCAATTTTCTGCGTATTTCAGATATTTATCTGTATACAGGTAGTAGGCGAGGTAAGAAGATACGGGCCGAACACAATCTTAGATTTACCCATAGAATTGCTAACGCTATAGAGGAATTTGACCACGACAGAACTGCCTTGATAAAATGGTCAAACTATAGCCAAAAATGCACTTACCATTGCGGAAGTTTTGCTAGATATCAGCGGCAACGTTTGCACCGTGCCGCGTAGGTATGTTTTGGATTTGACGCAGCCATATGTACGGCCTCCTTAGTGATGACGATCATTATCTTGGATACCGCGGAAAAGCAAATTGTATGATAACCGGACAAAGAAAGCAGAGAGGAAGGAAACAAATAGTTTACTTTCGACGGGAATGAAGGAGCGCATTATTTAATACTCTGCAGCAATCATAGCCATTTCACAAATTATTTTCACCGTGATAATGGATAATCAAACAACAAAATTAATTATCATCACAGTAACTACATATAACTATAAACTGAGGATCACTACTGAAACTACATCTATTATTGTCAATTTCAGTACTATAATAGGAACTATTACAAGAATAATTTTACTTCCTTAATCCAAGTAAAATATAAAGGTGCGTTTCCACCGGTCTGCAGCACAGTGCCGCACTGTGCTGCACACTGTACTGAACAATTGTATGTGCCGGTGGATAGGGACAAGCGAACAACAACAACAACTTGTACGCGAACATTTGAGAAAAATGCGCGTACATCTGCGAACATGTGTACGCGTACTCAACTTCTCAGTGGATACACTCTGAAGCCGCGTCTACACGACGATCTCTTCAGCGATCACAAACACAAGAATCGACGATCAAAATCACAAACATATTCGCCTACTTGTCCCAACGGCATCAAAAACAGAAGCCACGATCAATTCAAGGTCACTAAACGCAAATTCAGCATACCATTACTATTAATCGATATTCCACCCTCACATTAACCGTCAGATATTTATTGTAGTTGTAGATGCTGATTGGCGGGCTTAACTTTATGTATACTGGCAAAAAGTATAGCTAAAAATTCATTCACTGGCATCCCCTCAACTGCAGAAATGCACAAGATAGAACAATAATTTCTCATTTTGTATTTACAAATTTATTCAATTTCTACTGCAATTCACACTGTTTATTCCATTAAAACGGAACTCTTGCTCCATTGTAGCTTTTACTAATGAAAAGAAAAACGTACAGACTTAATTTGAGGAAAATGCTACAGTTATTACTAATTGGCAACACCTAGTTGCCAAATGCTTCCCGCAGTACACAAGTTCGAATCAAACATAAATAAAATTCGCTAAGCGGGCACATATCAATAGAAAATTATACTCTAATTACTAAATAATATTTGTAAAATAGATACATCAATTTACAGAGCGTAATATAGTTTGCAATCTTTTTGTGATCATGATTTTTGATCGTGATTTCCTGCACGTTCGGCGATCAAAGATCACGGACTTCGAAGGCTCTCCGCGTGTGTTTGGCGATCAAAATCTCTCCGCGATCACAAACTTCGACGAAAAAGATCGTCGTGTTGACGCAGCTTGACGCACAGGATTGCTTTGTGCGCGCACTTAGTCTTGCTTCCGCTCCAGGAGCGAAAACATCTGTGTGTGCACGCACAATGGACTGGACAAATGATAAAATCGTTAAGTTTATTCAGGCCGTTGTAACGCGCCTGGTGCTCTGGGACACTACAAACAAGGATTATAAAGATAAGAACAGAAAACATGATGCAACTAAGGATTTGGGTGAAAAATATAGTTGTCTTCCTCTCGTCTTCTTAAAAATGGTCTCACCCAACACTTGGGCTTTGCTCTTCTTTTCTTTTTTAGTAAAGAGCATAGCACAACACAGGCTGCACCACAAAGTACGACCTCTTCCTGTCCGTCCATATTGGCTACTAGCTAAATCACTGACAGTGATGGCACACTGTACTGAACTTTTGTACACGCACAGTTCAGCACAAGTGCTGCACTTTTCGCGTACAAAAGTTGCACACTTTTGGCCGGTGGGTACGCGGTTAACAAAGGGTGTTTCATTTGTACGCGCACTGACAAAGTTCTGCACAAAAAGTGCGCAACAATTGTGCGGAACACGGTTTTGGTGGAAACGCACCTTAACAGTCAGTTTGACCAGTATATTCGGAATTAGGGTAAAAGTCACCATTAGAGTTTCAACTACATCTAATGGTAATTTCTCTATGGCAAACGGAAGTAAATCTTTCAGTCAATTCAGAACTAACTGCTAAGTAGAAAATTCAAAAATTTTAGTTTGTTCCAAGTTCGAGAAGAAATAAGAATTTGGTGCCATAAAATGTAACTTCGTTCCAATCTTACCAAGAAAACTAGAGACTAAAGTAACTTTAGTAACCTAGAACCTAGTAACCAAGACCGCTGAAAGCCTGCAGTCCAGCCAAGAAAGCTAGAACTAAAGCCTAGATCACACGATAGAATTTGGCCCCACGTTCATTCGTCTAACTTTGTGGTGGGTTATTTACTAAGGAAATATTTACATTTAAGAGACATCAGTTATATCACGAACGACGCTCGCTAAGAAAAATATGTGCGGACGTGACAGCAAGACTTTAGAAAAATCTTTTGATACACACTGTTGAGTTTACAGAGACTCATGGAAGCCTGTGGATTTTGTTTGGTATAAACGAAGTTAGAGCAAAAGCTAT
This sequence comes from Parhyale hawaiensis, assembly GCA_001587735.2. NCBI lineage: Eukaryota > Metazoa > Arthropoda > Malacostraca > Amphipoda > Hyalidae > Parhyale > Parhyale hawaiensis. Next base: position 38,994,605 of record LQNS02277097.1, on the reverse strand, counting down.
CGTGTGAACATGGCCTTTAGATACAACTAAGATGTCGAGTGTCGCCGTCTGGGCGAACCATACGATATCAATTTAAATATTATAGTAACAGTGAGCCTAATATTTTCATTATGCCTTAAAATATGGGGAAGACTAAAGTAAAAGAAGCATTATAGATTGGAGGATGGAACAAAGTGTTACTATATGTATTTGGTGGAACATACGCACCTATGCAGGACAGCTACAACTAATCTGTGCTCTTCATGAGTTTGCCTTGGAACCGTTACGATGCCGTACGGGCCAATATTCCCGTTCGTTTTTCCCATCGTGAGTGGATGTTTGTAATGGTCTTGATGGCTCTGTCTTGGCTGGTGCGGGTATTGGCAGCTTTAAACGATCTGTACACAGAGCTACTCTGTGATCATGGATCTTCTTTTTTTTCATTCTTTTGTTTTTTCTACCCGCTGGGCTGGTTGCGTGGGGGTATGTTAACCTTATGGAGTTTCTCCGTTCCTACGTCGCCAGTCTGGTGTGATTTAATAATAATAATAATCGAGAAGCAGACTTCTACAGTCTATACCAGCCCTGCGGCATCACTGTATATGTTACAGTATATTTTATCGTTGTATTATATAAGGTATTCTCTAGTTTTGTACGGTATATTTAGTACTCAGGGGCGGCGGAACGTCAAAAATATTGGGGGCGGAGCCGCCCAGCATGGCTTTTCACCCCCTCCCCCGGCCTCCGACTTTTTCAGGTGTGTGTGTGTGTGTGTGTGTTTATATAAAGTGCCACATCGCATCAGTACCTATTTTCACTGCCACTTTCCATGCCACAATTTAATGTCACTCGCCGCCAGATTTTTTTCCGATTTTTTGTCAGTCTGCTATTAAACTACAGACTAAAAAAAAGACCAATTTCCATGGTTTCTGTGCAAAGGCATTCGTCCTCTTCTACTCGAGTAGCTACATCATACATAGTTAACCAGGAAAGTTTCAAGACTGCTACTGGGTGAAATGCTAATCGCATCATCGCATTTTTTCTATTCGGAAACTCTGAGAATTAATTTCAATTTGAAAATATAATCATCCCTCACAGTCGAAAATATCTCCTGAAAGTGTCCATCATTGCCGATCTAGGGCTGAAATACTTTTCCTTTTCAACTGCCGTGCATTGCATCGTCGCGTTTCCAGCTTCTTAGAAACGTAAGATAGATTTTGGTTATTCCTTGGTAATAGATTCATTGCTCATGCTGCGATTACTATTCAATTTACAATCAAAGTTTTCATTCCTGCCCAGGACTAAAAATAAAGGTCCGTATGCTTCTCAAAACTATAGCGATTATATTGAACTTCTTAAAAACATATTTTAATTATTCATATGAAAAATCAATGTACCACTGTTATACTTGTTATTCGTTTGTTTTTGCAAGTAGAAAAATCCTACTTTTTTTCTATGAAGCACTTTTCATCAACTCTCATTACGGAGAAGCGGCATTGATTTTTATAAGCAATCCACACTGCACTGCCACAGTTAAGAAAGTCTCTATCTCACGATGCTGCGGGCATGCTCGATTGGGCGCCGAAATTAATGCTTAGAGGTTTAGCTTATTTGCAACTCCAGTTAGAAGCTGTGCCTTTGCCATTTTAAATCGAATTAAAAGTGCTAAAAACAACTGATTACTTTGAGCTGCCTGGAAATGCTTTACTGACAAAGTTGAGTTTTGTAAGGCTCAATGTTAACAGACTGCAGAAAAATATTGGAGTTTAGAGCATAGTTCACCAGGTCGAAGCCAGCGCACCTGTCTGCAGTTTCGGACAAGATAGGCCTCGGGTGCTTCATTTTATGGCCCAGTCGAAAATGCTCTATATGTATCGTTAATATTTGGCAAATAGAATTTGAACTAAACTACGGCCACTATTGACCTTACTTATCCGTAACTTTAGATAGAATAGTTACTCTAAGGGTACGTACGGTACGTTCGATTGGGCACTGACATTATGCACTCTGGGTTAACTTTATTGAAACTGCAGACATGTGCGCCGGATTCAACTCTAGGTTTTGCGATTTAAATATTGAACTTTAATTGGTTAGTCTTGACACTTTCAGAACGTCAATCTTGCTCGGTAAACTGGAGTTTTCAGCCGGCCAAATGTAATTCTTTCTAGCGCTAGCAACATGATTTAAACTATAAAAGCCAAAGCATCTGGCTGCAATTTCGTACAAGCTAGTCCTCAAAGGCTTAATTTCTGTCCCCAGTGAAGCTCGGATAGTCAACGCTATGGATTTAGAGATGAAAGACTCAGTTGCTAAGAAAGTTTCCTGCAGACGGACCAACAGACCCATGCTGGGAGAGCAGCCAGGACTCACTCTCCGGTGCTCTCTAAGCCATTGCCGTTATGGCAAAAACGTGTAGATATCTAAGAGAAAAAAAAACTGAGAATGAGGTGACACTGCAAACACAGTTAGCTACAGCAGGCCGGCGCTGACACTGCGACAATAAGTTAGTTGAGACATGAAAGATGATCGATTAGGGAAACTGCCAATAATTTGGACAACTTCAACTCGCCAACTGCCCCAATGTTGCAAGGTATTGCTTTCGCAATTTACCATGAAAGCTAGAAACGTTTACGCTGCAGTTCGGAGCATCACTTCTTCCCCTTCTAGGCTGGGATCCGAGCGCCTCACCTCGAACCAACTAGCGAGACATAGTTTTAAACACTCTGTCTCTGAGAATGGTTTTCGAGAAGTAAGAAAGACTTGGAAAAGTTACACTTGAATTTACTGAATTAATGTGCTTGCCTCTGAGAAATCAATTAAGCATAATGAGGATTGGAAACATACTGCTAGTTGACGAAGAAATAAATAAAATATTCTGTAGAGAAAGAATTAAGAGTTTCTGAAAATTTTTGGTGCGTTTTAAGAACATGATGAGAGCATCATCATAATCCGTATTTTACCTAGGCTGATCCATTATGAATTTTATAGCTAAATGAAAAGAGAGCGCAAATAGAGATGAACGAAGCCAGTTTCTCCTGTGATAAAATCAGTATAATCGAACGTTCAGTAGGTTTTGAGGAAAAATGAAAAAAAATATGCTTGACATACGCTTATAGGAGTATAATGAGGGACAGCGATAGGCTAAACTCATCAGGCTCAACTTGTCAGAAATAATATATATGTATAAAAGTACTGTTATTGCCCCGTTCTATTTGAAGAAATTATTCAAAATATGATTGCTCTTGAGAAGGAACAAAATACCATTTTAAGCTACAGTAATGAATTTTTTGCCGTCTCTAGGTTCATCGATTTCAGTTGAACACATTGTACTCAATTGCTAGTGACGAAACCCACGCTCTCGTCTGAAGTTCCAAAAGAAGTATTGTTTAACAAGGTTTCACTCTACCAACTTATGATGTCTTTGATATCTGTTATCCTGTGGTTCGCAATACACGGTTATCAAGCAAAAATTTTTTATCTTTAGTCAAAAATGAATCCGTGGGATACAATATCTGAAGCAAAGTTTCAACACTGGCAGAGTTTTACAGAGTTCTGAAGATAAGTCAATGATGCTCCGTAGAAGGAAAAAAATAAGTGCGACGTTTAGGCTTATAAATCACTAAAAACAGGACCTGCAATAACAAGGGCTAGGCAAATTAGTGAGGCAAGGAGAATGCGCCGTCCATTTCAAATCATTTTTCGCCATTAGTTTCTTGCGTTGCGACAAGTAGGCAGTAATTGCAGTGAAAATAACATGCAGATAAACTTCCTGTAATGCAAAAAGACAGTTGCACGCTAGCTTTGCACAAAGTTCGTGAAATCCTTCGTCAGGCGCAAATACCGTATTTGGGCATTGGTTGTGGTTGCCCCTAAACCACTGTTGCGGAGGAGCCCCTCTGGAAGAAGAGGAACATAAAAATGTACTATGTGCATGTTTTATAACTGAATCACAGCTATACCCTGATGGATCTGGGGAGGGGCCCAGCTGAACCTGCCCCAAAGCCTCCTTCGGTTAAACTAAGGGCTTCCAGCTTAACTTGCAGCGAACCTCCATTGGTAAAGGGGATCCAGCTCAAATTACCCTGGGCCCATGCACGGTTATTACCCTGGGCCTCTTTTGGTAAAACGGCCCAGCTGGACTTGCCCTGGGCTTTCTTTGGTAGAGAATTCCCAGCTTGACTTGCCCTGAGCCTTCTTTGGTAGAGAAATCCCAGCTTGACTTGCCCTGAGCCTTCTTTGGTAGAGAAATCCCAGCTTGACTTTCCTTGGACCTCTTAGGGAAAAGAGCCTTAGCTCAACTTCAACTTGCCTTGGGCACCCTTTTGGTTAAGGGCCTCAGCCGCCAGTGCTTAACTTGCTCTGGGCTTTCTTTGGTAAAGGCTCATCAGCTTAACTGGGCCCTATAGAGGCTCTATTTGTTAAGGGACAACTTGCAGCGAGCCTCCCTCAGAACAAATCCAGCCTTGAACATACTGTTGTACAACGAACAGTGCTCATAAATATCAAGTAGATAACGTACATAACCAAATCTAAATTCGTTCACCTTCAATTCAGTATGAAATAATGTGAAAAATAATATAATTATCACACACTCGTATTTTTTATATCTTTGTTAAGGTAGCACAAGATATTTCAAATAATATATCAGAATTAGGAAATTGAAACTTCACGACAGCTTGGATTATTGCGGGGCCAGGCACACCCCAACAAAATTATTGGAGGGGCTCGGGCCCCCATGCCCCCCTGTTCCGCCGCCCTGGTACTAGTATACCGTATAAGGTAAATAATATATTGAACTTGAGTTCACGGTTCGCATCCTCAAGAATAAGCATTTTCATCGAAGTACGCAACAAGAGGCGCAAAAAAAAAATCTTAGAACCTGTGCACCTACTTAAAATGTTACTGCAAAATTTAGGCAGTCTCGAGAATAATCGGTTTACAATTATAGATGAATTCAATTCGAGCGAAAGAGGCCAACTGAATGCTCGAAGCCGAAGCTCCAGACAAGTTACACCTAATCGGATTAAGTTACCTTGCTTGAATCGGGGGAATCGCGAACGCGTTAATTATTCGTGGTGGCCGGGGAAAGTTTTAACCTAGGCATGACATGCCCCATCACGTACGGAAAACCACCATCACTGAAACGATGAAATTCAAAAACTTCGTGACTCGTACACCCCAAATTTGGCAAGTAAACCACTGCGGTTAAGCGCTAACCCTCCCCGTTTTGCAACGAATGAAGTATCACTTTTGCACATTGGGAGAGACATCCTCCACAGTTAAGAACACGTCCTCCAGGAGTCACAAACTCATAAGCTCCGCACATCAGCGGCTATAAATTGCACTTGCGTACATGCATGATCGACTCATGGCTGAGATCTTTCTTATTTTCTTTTTCCTCGGTCATCTATATCAAGCTAACATAATGGATATAGCTCATAGAAGGTTGGGGCGTAAGTTCCGGTATTTCTCTGGGAAAGGGCCTGTTGATCCATCTACTGCCGCCTATCTAATGTATTAAAAAACTAGATCGCCTCGGTGGCGTAAGACCATCACCCGCTGTAGGCGGCAAATTCAACGAAGTAATTTCTGATGAACGAGGATAGGGCACTGCCCCATTTCCATGGCATAGAGATTCGCTCTTCAATAATAACATAGAGAAAAATAGAACGCCCCGTGCTGCAGAAGATCTGCCACGGTGGATGCAAATTTTTCGCCCCGGTGGAGGAAAATTCAACGCCGTCATTTTTTATGGCCAGCTAGGACACATCTAGGTCAACCCACCGAACTCCCTACAAAATAATTATAAAGATTGCTCAACTCCTTTGACCACTTATTGGGTGGACAGACAAATATAGAAATCTATTCACATATTTATAAAATATTTATACTTAAATCTTCAACGAAAACATTATCATTTCTCTCACTTCGTTCGCGAATAATAAAAATGGGTGGCCAGCATTACAGAAGCTTGATATCGTCCAAAGAACTTCCGAGGTAATGACATGACCTGTTGATGAGGTCGCTGATATTAGTGAACGATTATTGTTCATCGATGTTCTAGACACGCGCAAGCGAGGGGCTGCTTCACACTGTTGCCAAGGTGACTTGACATTGCTGAATACTTGACAGGTACACTCACGGTATGACTACGTAAGGTAACCCCATCACTTGATCACTTAACATATCGCAACGTATAACCAGCTGAGTTAGAATTTCGAGATTTATTGCAAAAATCCAGAGCTGGGGTTCGGTATATTCTTTGTACCGCTGGTATCGGTATTCGGTAGATGAAAACGGGCTATCGGTTTGATATTTTCGGTAGATTACCAAAAAATCTACCGAATGGTTCGGTATTTTGGTTCGGTAGTTTAGGAACTCCTTATATGTGTGTATATATAAAAAACACCTATTAAAGTCTTTTAATACAGTCCATAGCCCATCGAACACCTATTTCGAGCCTTTAACTACATCACCCACTGACAGTTTACGCTCCACTAAGCTCGGAAGCACGTGACAGATGGGTGAGCGAAACATTATGACACACTATGCCTATTTCTCACAGCGCAGTGTCGCTTCTCTTCAATGAAGTGCAATGCATCGTGAAAAAGCTAAATTGAATGAAAATCAGTGGGATTTTTCTAATGTCTTCCAGGAAAAACGGTGGGTCATGGAGGACATTGAAGCTTTTTTTGTCGGAGCGGAAATTCAAATTTTCCTAAGAAAGTCATTCGGTAAATCCGTTCGGTACCGGAAGAAGATTCGGTAAAGATTCAATAGTTCGGTAGATAAATCTACCGCTGGGACTACCGAAATACCGAATTTTATTCGGTAGTCCCAGCTCTACAAAAATCCTGAATAACTCTCCAAGCATGGCCTGATAGCAGTGAAGAAAAATCCTACATAGTCTACTAAGTGCATTACTTTACCGTATACATTAAACTATTGTATGGCAAAACAGAGACATTACATATTTTATTGAAAAGATTAAATAAATCGATAAATTTTCAAATACTAGTAGTTACAGGACAAAATAGGAGGGACTGTTGAAAGACGTTTCGGCAAAAACGCGTGAACAAGATCCACTTAAATTGTTACCCTAAAGAAGTTCTCTTTCTGTTTTTCCTGATAAATGAAAGATACAACATTAAACTTTCCACCAGAGCTTGTAAGTTGCAGTCCCATGGTAGCGATCGCTCACAGATGAAGCGTTTGATAAATTGGAAGGTATAAAAATGTAAGGTCCAAAGTTCCAAGTAGTAACGCCATTTCATGCATAAATAAGTTCTTGCAAGCCATTGGTATGCTAGCTTTACAGTAGGTGCTTCAGTTTAGGAAACTTAAACCACTGACAGGTACCTCTCGTTGCGCCCACGTTATATAACACTACACTAGTATGCAGGTGCCAAGGCCTGATTGTGGACGAATATGGCTTCAGAGGACAACAAATTTTTAATGCTATGTTGCCTTTTACGTAAACAGTCAGAGACGAAGTCCATGTACACATTAACTGCACGGGAAAAATACCGAGAATAGCTGTAGCCATTTTACTACCTACCTACCTTTAGTACCTTGAGGGTCTTCGGAAGAAGTCCAAGTGACGTTGTTCAGGTCACCCCACGTGTGTGGAGTCACTCTGTCGGGTGTCTTCTGTGGTGCCGCAGTTAGCGACCAAAGAGAGAGCCAGCAGTGATTATCTCCACAGTGCACGTAACCGCTGACCCTGGTCTGTCTGGTATTCTTTTTAAATGAGAATCCAGCAAATTTTTGAACTCTACAATTTTGATATCAGTGGCGTTTTCAATCTGCCGAGGTATTTTGTTGAACAATCTTGCTCCCCATATAGCAAAGCTATTGGAATATTTTGTGGCCACGGCTTTTCCACCATCTCTTCTTGGGATGCGAATATCACAGGTCCTTCCAGTTCTTTCTGAGAGTCTGGCGACAGTCCGCTACCAGGAAAACTTGCCGATTTATCATCTTCCCGTGAACATTAATACCGTATCTTCAAGATATTAAAAAAAATCAGTTGTCGACTCTTCATTACTCTCTGCGAAAAACATACGAAATCGATCCATAATTGTTCTTATTCCCATTACTTTCACAAAGTTGACACAAACTCACACACAAAACCGGCACTAGCCGCGCTCATGGTCTCCAGGTGACGTTTTACTGCGAGATGTGAAGAAGAGTCGCGAACTGGTGAAGCGATGGGGCTACGTACGTTGCCGTAGCCTACATTGGTTCAAGTCAGTAGCTTTAGCATCAGTTTCCTCACGAAGACGACTTCACAGAGAAAAGATGGGGAGATGAAATGTGCATGGAACCCATGCACAAGGCTGTTTCCCCACTGGATTAACGCGCATGGGAACAGCAATTCGGGTAAGAAGAGGAAGATCAGAAGAAAGAAATATGAGTAGGGCGTGAACACACAAGGAAGCAAAGTGGGCACGAAAGACAAACGTCCCGAAGGCCTAGCTAATGGCTACAGCGTCCCCTGAGGGCGGTGTTTCCCATAAAATACGATGTGCGAAGCTAACTAACTTAACCCTGAGACCCATCGTATGCTCGACGAGGGGAAAGCCGAGTAAAAGAGATCCCGAAGCATATGCCTAGTTCACACCAGGCGAGTACTCGACCGCGACAGTACAGTCGGCCGACACAGTACAGTAACCCGATGTGAACGAGAGAGACAGTACTCGGCCGAGTTACTCGACGTGTTACTCGGCCGAGGGAAAAACTAGACCGAGTGCCGTGTTCACACGCAAATACGATGTAACGCGAGTCAGTGCCAGGGGAGGGGGGGGGGTCAACTCGGCCGAGAAGATAGAAACCGCTACCTCTCAATCTATACTCACCTGCTGGATTTGCTCGGCCCAGCGCTCACCCAGCTCGGCCGAGTACTGTGTCTCTTGTTCACATCGGGCTACTACTCGGCCGACTGAACTGTCTCGGCCGAGTACTCGCCTGGTGTGAACTAGGCTTTACTCTCGGTGGTGACTACTTTCCCCATTCTTCCCCAACGTAGTTGTCCAGTTATGTAGTTAATAACTAGTTTTACATATTAATGCAACATTCCCTAACCACAACAATGTTGTTCCATTAGCAGAAATTCGAGAACATATGCCTGAGGATGTTTCCCCATGGGATTATTACGCAAGGACACAGAAATACCACAAAAGAAGAGAAAAAAGAACAAAGCATCCTGTGTGAGAGAGTGGAAATGGAAGGATGCAATTCTAGTGCGATAGAAAATTCGTCATTACACTATAGTGCGCTTGCTGATGATATGGCAGAGAGTGGATTATAATTAACACATCTATGCAAAGTTAATCGACAAAACACTGATCACACAAGCGGATGTGCTTAACATAATTCATGTCATGCTGTATTATTTCGCTGTTTTATTTCTACAAAACGAAAGTACTTGTTGCGAGATAACCCTTTCTGTCTGGTCCATACAGGCAAAGACTTATGCCAGGGACACACTAGGCATTTACACAGACAACTTAAAGCAAGGATGCGAGACTCGTACATCATTTACGCCACGGTATCTATGCTACCGATTTACCTATGTATTACTATGCACTTAAAAACGGCCAGCGAGCTGCTCATTCTAGCAACTATTTAGTTGGGCGTCGAAGTGCATACGTGCCTCGGACGTTAGATCGTAGAGTAAAAAGGCAAAACTTCAGCAGTTACAGCGTTGCATTTGTGCCTGAAGCTGCACAATTACCTGCGATGCATGTAACTTTACAAGGCGTTTGAGCACCCGCCATCTGATGCAGATTGTGCTGTTTACCTAACCTAAATGATGCGGACAAGGAAACTGCAAAATTGCGTGCAAAACTGTCATTGGTAAACTTCTACACTAGCCCCACACTTTAGGCTTGGCAATAAAAACCATTGTGTTAGCAGATGTTGATGCGTTGAACACAAATTTTTAGGTTGCGTCCGCAAGGTATTCATAGAGTTTGGGTATTCAGTGTTAACTTGTACGTTAAATCATGCCCACATTGCAGTGGAGTTTCCCAACTTTCCGTTATATTTATTGCGAATTATATCATTACTAGTGGACCCGTGCGTGAAGAATTCACGCAATAACCTATATACGTTTGCCTAAAGCCTCTAGACCGGTGCGAAATCTCCTCTTCTCTTATTTGCTGCTTAATTTTCTTCTTTTCTTCATTGATCCTTTGTCGTGCTGTCATCCTTAGGTCTTCTATATAGACAGGCAGAAGTAACGTCTTCAGTAAAACACTTCAACAAACTCTTAAACAAAATAGCAGCTTATATACAATGTGTTCGCTCGGTAGCAAAGATACCGTTGATACCGTCTTTTCACCTCAAATATCTGTTTCATTTGAGGTGCTCAAATTTTGACCTATGA
>LQNS02277097.1:38941821-38957086 GCA_001587735.2 Parhyale hawaiensis | reverse complement strand
GCTCTCCAATCAAAACCGGTACAAGGAGTTGAGCTATTTTCATGATTTCTGCAGGGAGTCTGGTGGGCTGTCCTTGATGTGATCCACGCCAGAAAACGAGGATTAGCTGGTCATAAAAAAGGACGGGAATGAAATTTGCTCCCACCGCGGGTGATGGCCTTACGAAACGAAGCGTTTTAGTTTCTCGACATTTTGGTTAGCGACCGCAAAGAAATAGAAAGTGGAAAATACAGCTATGATAAAAATCTTATGAGGGCAAAAATAGAGAATCCAGCTCTATATTTTTTGTTAGGAAAGTTTCAAGGATTCCAAACTGTCATTGTTTTTATTCTAGTATGAAAACTCAGTGAGTTGTATCCGTTTGAAATTCCAAAATATACATATATTCATATATAAACCCAATTATCCCAAAAACTAAGGCCTAAGTCAAAACGTTGTTGTAGCAAAATATATGTTTCTTTGTCAAAATATAAATGTTGAGCAAGTTTTAAAACAATTAGTGCACAATTGATCATTTTGGGCCCCCCATCCCCCTCCTGAAAATTGTACCAGTTGCAAAAGTTCTCCCCAACTTTTTTTATGTCCTCATCATATGGAGTAGGAAAATACATTGTAGAGGCGCTAAAGAGAAATATTTGTACACAGACACCCCCAAGATCCTAGACTATCAGGTGTATGCACCGTATGCGAGAAAATGAATGATTATTATCCTAATATAATAAAATGCTTAAGGTGATTTTAATTATTTTGTGTCCGCTCTGAAGGAAATAGGTGAAAAATAGGCCAGGTAGCAAATTTTGTAATTGGATGACTAGGTTGCAGATGATGACGAAGGCTCATCCTTGTCCTTTATCTGCAGACACTTCATGCTTAAAACACTTCTTGATATCGGAACAATATGAATGCAGCTTCTGAAGTCAGATTTTACAACTTTTTCCATAAGGTCACGACGTATAAATTCGGCAGATAGTCAACGAATCACTCTGGAGGTGATTTTTTTTGCGGCAGTAGACGATTATTTCTGCTAGCTTACTGTCTTTCTTATTTACGAAGCAGCTTTCTCTTCATGGGCCAAAATTTCAGCACTTCAAATGAAGCAGATATTTGAGTTGGGAAGACGGTATCAAATAGCAGCCAATTATAAATTTTTTCTCTCTTTTCCAGCGGCCAAGACGTGTGCGTTGTACCGAACGTCAGTGTCTCACTGGTTCTCTGGATCGTTTTCAGGCACCACCGCAACATACGATGTTTGCTACTCATCGTGGGCACATGAAAAAAACATTATTCGAGATACCATGACCATTGTCGCATCACCACATTACGAAACCAGCGTAGCTTCGGGAGCGATAGACGGGTACTTTTGCTCGAAAGACATGGATAACACTCGCTTCAGGAGCAAGCAAGATCAGCAGCATTACCTGAAAATTGACTTCGGAAGTGTGCGTGAGATCAAAGAACTGCGTTTAACTCACCGGGGAAATTCAGTCTTCTTCACCAACGTGAATATTAAATTGGGTTCAGATTCAAATGGAGATGCGAATCCTACTATAGCAACCGTAGCCCAGGGAGACACCGTGAACGATGGTGACACAAGGATCCAGCTTGATCCTGTTCGTACAGGCCAGTACCTCTACATCACAACGACTGATACGTCTAGCTTCTTCGACCTGGGAGAAGTGCAAGCCATTTCTCCTCCATAAGGTTCAAAGAGTGTGAACCCTTTACCTACTTTACCTTTGGGTGATACCTCTGATGATACTTCGGATGATGTCCAGGTGGTGTTATGCACGCCACCAATCTTGTGCAGAGGTGATGTTACAGTCCGTGACCAGCGGGGTGGCTAACAGTGAGTTATCCCCACAGTTCACGTAGTCGGTTAAAACAGGTTTATCTGGCACTTTCAGTAAGCATGCGTTCAGTGAGTTTTTATCCCCTAAATGCATGATTTTTTCAAAATTTTATTCAATTTTCATCTCATTTTTTATAAGGAATCCAATAAAGCAAGCTCAAAAATGAAGATAAATTTGATTTTTGCGTTATAATGATTACGGTGACAACGAAAATGACTGTCTTTATTAACCTGCATATATACGTCCAAACGATAAGAGAAAGCTGTAAGCGAGTTTGACAGATTATAATATTGAGAATACATAATAATTTTACATGCGTGTGTGCTACGCCTACTATTACTGTACAAAAATTTCAAAGCATGGGGTAATGCATTGCTCCACTGTTTTCTGAGCTTTCTAGACGTTCTAGATCAGAATCCTCGTCCACATGGCTGCTGAGCCCGACACCACTTTCTTTGGCCGCTTTTGTGGGTTGCTTGTCACGAAAAAAAACGTAATACAACTACTAAACATACCACTGCATCGACACAAACACAGCCGGCACCAAACGTATGTATTCAATCCCTAGCGGCCTTGCTACACCATTGACATGCAGACTTGCACAAGCTTCAACAAGTGTTGGCAGCTGTCAACGCTGCCAGACACACGCTAAAGTATTCAAGACGCATCATTACCTCTGTGGCTCATAATGCAACACTTAAGATCGTGTAAATGCGGCCTAATGCGATTCAATGCCTAAAAAATTGATTTGGACGTGTATTTGCGGGAAAACGGAGAAGTGATATACAGGTTTTGGTTGGACGTGTATGTACGGGTTAATGTATTCAGGGGTTAAATTTCGCAGTCTCTGTACCGGTGACATTTCGAATGTGACGAGGCATTTTGTTGAATAATCTCGCCCCTCGGACCACGAAACTACTAGAATACTTCGTGGCTATCGCATCACCACCAGTTTTGATCGGAATGCGCACCTCACAAGTGCGACCAATACGGTTTGAGTGTCTGGCCTAGATTCGCCCATTGACATTGACAGTAATTCCTTCTAGAATTTTTCAAATATATATGATCGTAAGGCGCTCGAATCTCCTTTGAATTGAGTACATTTGAAGTTGAGAAAGTCTTTCGTGATAGTTTAAATCTTTCATGCCTCGGATTTTGGCAGTGAACGATCTCTGGATAGCTTCGAGGCGCTTTAAGTCTTTCCGTTTGCTTGGCATCCAAAGAGGTGAAAAGTATTCAATCCTTGGCAGTATCAGTGTTTTCCATAAGGTGAGCATTGTATCTGCCTATCGAGAAGAGAAAGTTCGTATCAACCATCCACTCCATTTCTGGCCTATGATAACTCGAGCCACATTATCTTCAAAAGTGGCATTACCTTGTATTCTCACCTCAAGATGCCTTAAAATTTGCTTTCTCTCGATTTCGCTCCTATCTCCCGTCGTGTAGGACGTAGATTCTGTAAGGGAGAAGTGTTTTCCGTATCCTAAAGGTTCAAATTTTGATTAATTGAAGGTCATGTTGTTAACCGATGCCCAGAGAATGATGTTCGTTAGATCTAGTTGCACATTCCGTACGTCTGCCGTTGATTGTACCGCTGCTAATATCCGTGTGTCAAGAGCGAACGATGAGGGAATGGCAAACTTGTATTAGTGCCCCATATCATTTATCAGGATAAGGAAGAGTATTGGACCAAGCACGGTGCCTTGTAAGACTCCACTGAGTACTGGCTGTCGTTTGGACACTTTATTATTTATAATTACACTTTGGGTTCGGTTTGTCAGGAAAACTTCGATCCATCTAAGACGTTTTCCACGGATGCCCATGTTGAAGAGTTTGAGTAGCAGTATTCCATAGTCTACTTTATCGAATGCTTGGGCAAAATCTAAATATATTACGTCCACACTTTTGCCTTGGCATAGTAGGTCGAGAATAGAGTCACAATGCTCAAGCAGCTGCGAAGTGGTTGAACGTTTACTCTTCAGTGCCTCTCCGTCGAGATTACCTCTTTCTCTTTCGATGTGGAAGAAGAGTAAACCATTTTTTCGCCACGAAGATTCTAACAGTGTGAACACTTTTGTACAGTATAATCTTCAGTGCCTCTACATCGTTGGTACATCAGCCTTTTAGGGCATATGAGAAATGCAAACTACTTCTCCGCCCCGAGGTTCAGGCTATATTCATCCGTGTCTGATCAACGGCTTTCAATATGGACTGATGCCTAAAAGTTTTTATACTATCGTTTAATCCCAAGCTATTTCAACGTCGCAAGGTTCGTAGCGTACCCTTATATTACAACACTTCTACTTTCAAGAGAGGCTTTAGTAATTGGATTTCCTTAAACAGTGGAGGGGGGGGGAATGCACAAGCTATTCTAAATCTTGCGTTTTCAGCTAGATTCTACACTTATGATAATTTCTCACCAGGAATACCGTCATGTCTACCAGGTTCTACACGGGCAATGGCCAGGCCATAGTTGACAATTCAAACGCTAAAGCCATTAATCCACCCAACCTAGACTTCTTTATCTGGCTCTCTTGCATTTAATCAGTTATATTATATCACAAAAATACCAGCTTTATCTTCTTCAATAATAGATATGTTGTAGCTGTTTCGCCTTCATGACGCTCTAATGACAATCCTGTACTTTGGCCTGTACTGCTCCTTCGCGAGAATTTCCGCCTCCAAAAGCTTCTTCCGCAGTTAAAGAATTCGTCGTACTTCTTTCTCGAGGTTTGGAAAGATCCGTATAGTCAAAATAATTCATGATTACTGTTGAAAGTGTACAGTTGCCTGGACATTGCCCGTTCCACTTTTCCACGGACAGGAAGCCGCACCTGTCGTGGCGTCCCACTATGCGGTCGACAAAGGGAATTTAATAATTGTGTACGCCACAGACTTACGGTGGCAACTTGGGATGCCCGCACCTAGTTGGATGTGCATGGATCTGACCGACCACAGAGAAGGACTGCATTGATAGCGAGAGAGCTGGAGAAATATTGAGTGGACATTGCGCAGTATCGGAGACGAGGCAGGCAGACACGGCGTCACTGGAGGAACATGGCTGTGGCTACACGGTATTCTGGAGCGGACGGCCTATAGACGATCGACGCATTCACGGAATGGGTTTCATTGCGCGCTGCAGTCTACTTGGCTCCCTGAAGGAACTGCCTGTTGGCCATGGAGAGCGCCTGATAACGTGGAGGATGCCTCTGACTCGTGCGCGGCATTTCACCCTTGCGTCTGCTTATGCGCCGACATTACACTGATGAGGCAAGGAAGGACACATTTTACGAGAGACTCAACGAAAGCATCAGGAGAGCCCTCAACGATAACAAGTTGCTTCTCGTTGGTGACTTTGATGCCAGACTGGACAGTGACACCAGCACCTGTGGGAGGGGGTGTTGGGTCGCCATGGTTTGGGGAAGTGTAATTCGAACGGCCACAGACTTCTCACCCTGCCTTCTCAGCACCAACTTTCAATCACCAACACAAGAACCCAGCTTGAAAGACATGCACAAAACCACCTGGATGCATCCTCAATCCCGAAAGTGGCACCTGGTCGACTATATTATGACGAGACAGAGGGACCTTTCGGATGTTAAGGTAACGCGAGTAATGAGGGGCGCCTGTGGCGACACTGACAACCGGCTGGTTTGCTACCAGCTCTCGCTTCTACTGAAGCCTAGGCCAGAGCGCCCTCGTCTGAATGTTTCTTGTTTGCGGGACCAGACCAAGAAGGACGCTCTCAGACGCGAGATGAGAGACAGTCTCCGGAGGCCAGGAGTTACGTATTGCACCAACACAGAGCAACTGACAGAGGAGTGAGATCGTCTGTCTGGTATCTTGCTGGCGGGAGCTCAGAGAGTTTTGGGTACAGAGCGTAGAAAGAACAGAGCTTGGTTTGATGAGTCTGATCTGAAAATAAGGGCTCTCATAGATGAGAGAAATCAGCTGCACGCGGCAACCCTGGACGGGTTTCCTCTGAACTGAGGAGCAGATATTCGGAGATGAGATCGAGAGTGCAGAGGAGACTCAGTGAGATGGAGGAAGCCTGGTGGGTGAAGCTGGCCGAGAGAATGCAGATGTATGCGGACACTGGCAACCTGCAAGAGTTCTACAGCTCTCTCAGGACAACCAACGGGCTCACGTTCAGGGCCCCGGTGCCTGTGAGAAGCAATGATGGCGCAACATTATTCACCGATAAGAAGGGCATTTTGAGCTGATGGGTGCAGCACTTTGGGGATCTGTTGAACGGAGGAAATGAAGCTGATCCAGGTATTCTTCAGGAAATACTAGTAGCCCCTGCAATGATTTAGATAGATCACCCTCCAACGCGGCAAGAAGTACAAACTGCTATCGCTGGACTCAAGAACAACTAGGCGGTGGGGCCGGACGGTGTGCGTGCTGAGGTGTTAAAGTGTGGGGATAAAGCCATCGTGGACTGGCTTTCGGAGTTATTTAACCAATGTCTGGAACACTGTATGCACACCTCAACAGTGAAAGGATGCTGGCATTAACAGCATCCACAAAGGAAAGGGTGACCGTGCTGTTTGCGGGAATAGCAGGGGTACGTCCTTGTTGTCTACTGCCGGTAAGGTCCTCGACCGTATCCTGTTGGTGCGCCGGCTTGAGCACGTGGCAGATGACGTACTTCCCGAGGCCCAATGTGGATTCAGGCGCGACAGGAGTACTCTGGATATGATTTTCGAAGCGAGGCAGCAGCAGGAAAAGTGCCGCAAGTAGCATAGAGACCTGTTCATGGTGTTCGTAGACCTGGCTAAGTCCTTCGATACAGTTTCCAGGGCGTTGTTGTGGGAGGTGTTCAGGAAGCTGGGCTGTCATCCGCGCTTTCTTGCCGTCGTTATGTCATTGCATGACGGAGCGAGGGCACGAGTCTTACAAATGGGTGACGCTTCGGAGCCCTTTAGTGTGGCTGCTGGTGTCAGGCAGGGGTGTGTACTTGCCCCTGTGTTGTATGACTAATTTTTGGCCTCGATTACTCGGGTTGCTATGCTAGATATCAGTCCCGAAGACTGCATGTCGGTGTTGTACAGACTAGACGGTAGTTTGTTTAACCTCCGCAGACTCACGGCCAGGACCCTGGGGCAAAACGTTCTTGATTTACAGTATGCCGACGACGCTGCCATCGTTGGCCCGTCTAGCGAGAGTTTGCAGCGCTCGTTGAACTGTGTAGCTCATGCATATGAAAGAGCGGGCTTCCGAATAAGCGCTACAAAAACTGAAGTTCTCATTCAGCTTCAGAATCCGACAAAAACCGGTGTGATTCGGGTGAACGGCCATCGACTGAGCGAAGTCCATCATTTCAAATATCTGGGGGCTATGCTGACGGACACATGCAACTTGGGAGAAGAAGTGCAGCGCACAATTGGGGTTGCGTCTGCTTACTTCGGTAAGCTAGCAAAAATGTCTTCTACAAGAGAGCCCTTACTCTACGTACTAGGGTGAAGCTGTACATGACTACCTGTATTTCTGTTCTTCTCTATAGCTGCAAGACATGGACCCCATACAGAAGACACATCAGGGTCCTGCAATCTTTCCACATACGCTGCCTGGAGCGCATGATGGGTTTGAAATGGTGGCACAAAGTTCCGCACGTGGAGATCAGACGCAGGACCTCTGTAGATACTCTCGAATCTCTACTGGCCCAGCAACAACTTAGATGAGCTGGCCATGTGCGGTGAATGCCGTAGGAGAGACTTCCTCGCCAGATCATGTACGGCGAGCTCGATGCAGGAGTTCCGACGGTGGGCGGCCAGGGAAAGCGATAAAAGGATAACTTGAAGAGCACTCTAAAAAATGCGACATTGCTCCCAGTGGTTGGAAAGCAGCGGCGGAGGATCGTTGTCTGTGGCGCGAGACGTGTCGCAATGGGGTCCAGCGCTATGCAAAGCAGTGAGACTCTAAAGCGGCCAGCAGACGGCAGAGGCGACATCAGCGGGGACCGGCTCGGGACCAGGGCCAGCACATCTGCGATATTTGTGGCCGAATCTGCGATTGGTCTCCTCACCCATCGCAGCAGCCACCTACCGTACGTCGAGGGGATGCTCATAACCGCAGAAGGAAACGACATCGTCGTTAGCGACGGTCTACTATAAGCAAGCAAGCTGTATCTAATTTGTTATGAATTTCAAGTGACTCATAACACCTTTTACGCTCAAAAACTGACAGTTCGAACGGATTCTTGGTGGTAGAGTCAATTAGAACTCAACAAGAAACCTAGCCCATCCCAGAATTGAAAACCTGAATCAGCTTCGGGGACCACCAAAAATTATGTTTGGGAATCGGCTATGGAGCTAAGACCGGGCGTGGCAGCGATGGACACCCAGGGTCTAATTGACAATTGGTGAAGCTGCACCACAGAGCTGCAAATAGTCGCATAATGAGTACCCCTGTGTAAGAGCTTTGGAAACCTTGCTTCCTGGAACCCTCTCGTTTACCAGTATTTCCTGTAAATATCAGACCTTCATCTGGACTTTTGTCACATTCGTTAATTCTTTCATTTTTTTTTTTTTTACATGCGTATAGACAAAATGGGACTGAGTGAGGCCCCATTGCAACCTTTTTTTTTTTAAGCTGTATTCCTATAGGTTTTACCTTTACGGCTAAGGGCTCTGCATTTTTTTTTTTTTTTAGATTGTTGCCATTATCAAATAATTTGACTCTTCAGCAGGGCCGTAGATTCTTATTATTATTTTTATTATTATATTGAGTAGTTTAAGCCTCCGTCTCCACAACAACGGCAATCTAACAGAGGAAGAAGCAAGGAACATACTCGTACATTATGACGATAGAAATATTTGGAACCCAAGCACCAAAGTGCTCCCAAACAGGATCAACGCGCAGAGGAACAGCAAGTCAGGATAGAAGAGGAAGAACAGAATAAACCATGAGCAAATAGGAGTATGAAAACGGGAAGGAACCAAAGTGTGCAAGAAAGACAGACGTCCAGAAGGACTAGCTAATGGCTGAGGTAACCTACACGAGCCCTCTGGGGTCGCCGCGTCCTATAACATAGGATGGGCGATTTTAATAACTCTTAGTTTGGAAACTTAGTTCTTAGAGGCTTAAGTATGCAGAAATACTAAAAGCTTTAAATGCAAAACCTTAGTTCTCAACCTATTATGAGGTCATTTTTGTCTATAATGACTATAACCTCATATTAATCTCTAATAACTACGCGTTCATTTTAGTATATACCAGCTATATGCTTATTTTAAATTATAATAATAGAAAGTTCATATTAGTCTAAACAAATATAAACTTTAGTCTGTAATGGCATAGATTATGGCTCAAAACTTTGGCCTGAAGACGGCGAAAAATTCTGGCAGCAAAATTTCTAAAATGAAATGCTAACAGAGCAGGGATCGTAAAAAAACAGAAATATGAAGAAAGCTCACGCCCAGCTTCGTATACATATCCTATAAGTACTCCTCAGGAGGCATAGGATGGGCCGTAGGCCATATAGGGTTAGGTTGGTTAGGTCGCCCATCCCATGTTATGGGGCCCGGCAACCCCAAGCGGCTCGTGTAGGTTACCTTAGTTATTAGCTAGACATTCGAGACGTCTGTCTTTCAAGCCCACTTTACTTCATTGCCAAATTCATACTCCTAATTGCTCATGCTTTTTCTGTTCTTCCTCTCCTTTCCCGACTTGCTGTTCTCATGCGCGTTGACCCTGTGTGGGAAAACCTTCGTGCATGGGTTCCCAATTTCTATCGACAATCTATATGTCCCTTGTTCTTACCTCTGTGATATCGTTCCGCTCGGAAACAGAAACTTAAACTGTCTGTTATAACTACCAAACTATCCTATAAGTACTTTGCTTCCACTCAGCCGGTACTCAGTGGAGTCCCACAAGGCACCGTGCTTGGTCCAATACTCTTCCTCATCATGATAAATGATTTGGGGCACCAATGCAACTTTGCCGTCCCATCAGATATTAGCAGCGGTACAATCAAGGGCAGACGTACAGAATGGGCAACTAGATAACCAACATCTTTCACTGGACATCGATTAGCAACATGACCTTCAACGAATCAAAATTTGAACTATTACGGTACGGAAAAAACTTCTCCCTTACTGAATCTACGTCCTACAATACGAGAGATGAGAGCAAAATCGAGAGAAAGCGAATTTTAAGAGATCTTGGGGTGGGAATACAAGATATTACCACTTTTGGAGATGACGTGGCTCGAGTTGTTACTATAGGCAAGAAGTGGAGCGAATGGGTGCTTCGAACTTTTTCTTCACGAGAGGCAGACGCAATGCTCACCTTATGGAAACAACTAATACTACCGAGGATTGAATACTGTTCACCTCATTGGATTTAGATTTAAACTAGCCTAGCACAAAAGACTTGCTCAGCTTCAAATGTACTCCATTCAAAATAGATTCGAGCGCTTCACGATCATATATGTCTGGAAAATAGTAGAAGGAATTGCTGTCAACGTCAATGGGCGAATCCAGGCCAGACACTGAGACCGTATTGGTCGCACTTGTGAAGTGCGAATTCCGATCAAAACTGGTGGTGACGCAATGGCCACAAAGTATTCTAATAGTTTCGCAGTTCGGGGGGCGAGATTGTTCAACAAAATGTCACGCCACATCCGAACTGTCACCGGTACAAAGACTGCAAAATTTAAAAACTTACTGGATGCATACTTACTGGAAGTGCCAGATAAACCTGTTGTAAGCGGCTACGTGAACTGTGGGGATAACTATAGCTGTTAGCCATCCCGCTGGTCGCGGACTGCAGCATCCCCTCTGCGCAAGATGGGCGGCGTGCATAACGCCACCTGGACCTAGTCGGAAGTATGATCAAGGCAATGTAAGGTACTTGATTTGAAATTATTCACCAGCAGATTGTGCAGTGTTACCACGTCAGCTAAATTTGACAATGAGTAGATTTAACATGACTAACCAAAATATCTTGTGCCTTTCAAGGTCGAGAAAATTCAAAGTTTTAACGAGTCAACTCATTATATTCATGCTTTGGCTAATGTTGCTATTCTTAGCCCTACAATATGTGATGATTAAGCATCCACTAATTATATCGTCTAGTTATTAACACTTGTATCACGTGTGAGCATCCATTAGATTTTAATTCATTTTCTAGCATTTATTTTTAAATTTTAAGTTACCAGACATCCTGATATTACCGCTTCGAACGTTGCTCATCAAAAGACTTCCAATAACTTTTTTGTAGCGAAGCTTGGTCAAAGTTCAATATGCGTAAATGTATTATGGACATGTTACACGCAATTTACCCAATCCTGTCTGCAAAGCAACTAACAGAGGCCTATCTTGTGTGTACCTTGTAGACTCCTGTCTCGTGTGAGTCGACATGCCTGCCAACAATTTACTGAGAGCAATTAACACAGGCGCGATTTGATAGCAATTTCCATAGGCCTGCCTGAGTGCATTTCACACACGCCAGTTTAAAAGTAAGCTCACCGTACAAAAAAATTAGTCACCTGTTACCAATTAGGTGTAGAACCTCCATAACTACGTATGGTAGCAGAATTTTTAATCTTATAGAAGTTCAGATTATGTGGAAGCATGCACTCTGGAGGCACCAGTCTTCATTCACAGCTCTAGAACGACTGGAAAGAAGCAAGATGATACGGAACGGCAAAAAAAGTTATTACTTTTGGTCGTTCTAAGGGACATCAGGTAAAGGAAGTATCGGGTTTCATGCCGTACTGTTTTGCGAGTCTGCAAACGATGGAAGCAATCGGGTGCAAAAAGCAATGCTAGGCGTAATTGCGGTCGCAAAAAATTTGCTGAATGATAGGGACCGTCGCCGCATGTCACAACTTGTGCAAGCAGGAGGTATGTTTGCTTGAAATACTTGGAAGTGGGCCCGTTGATTTAAATAACCATCAAACTTAAGCAGGAAAGCTACAATTGATTTATTCAATGACCATGTTGTATCATTTGCAAAGTATCTGCATGAGGATCGAATTGCTACTTTGCCAAACTTCCAGTATGGTAACTGCAGTAAACGCAACGGGTTGGATTGGTCATGCATTGGTATGAAAACCATGGCTATGTAAGGCACCAAGAATGGCCAGCTAATTCTCCATACATGAACCCTATCGAGAATTTATGTGACCATCTTGAACGATAAGTTAGACGCCGAGAAGATCGTCCATATACTTTGACCGATTTAAGGAATCTATTGATGCGAGAGTGGTTCAAAGTGGATCAAGTGTACATTAGAAATCCTGTGAACTCCATACCTTCCAGAATTACTGCTATTATACGTGCTGGTGGTGGTCCTACACCTTATTAGTATAATAGGTGACTAATTTTTTGTTCGTTGCGCTTAATTTACCAATGCCTGGCTAGAGTGCAGTTTACACCAGACAATCTCTAGTGCAGTTTACGCTTGGCAGTCTTGATTGATATTAACGTAGGTCTGCTTCGGCCTGATTCCAAATCAACTATCAAGTTGCGCATGCCTGCCCCGAGTATAAATTGCACAAATCATTTCTAGTGAAATTCACACAGACCCGTTTATAAAACAATTTACGGAGACCGCTTGTGAGGACAATTTACACAGGTCTGTCTCGAGATTATTGTATTGTACGTGCTGGTAGAAGCACAAGTACAGCTGTGCAGTTTGTTTGTTTGTTCGTTCGTTTGTTTGTGGCGGTGTTTAATTTTTCGCTTCTAAGCACAGTAACTCAAAAAGTTCTGAATGGATCTTTATGAAATTTACAGGAGTTGTTAGTTATGTTGAAAGACATAGATGATTAAATTTTCGAGCAGATCGGTGGATCCGTTTGTTTGATTGACTTATATTAGTCATAGTGTTTATTAGCAGCATAACACAAAAAGTTATGAACGGATCTTCAAGAAAATTGCAGAAACTGTTAATAGTATATTAAAAGGCCAAAATGATTCGATTTTAGTGTTGATACAAAGAAAATCATAGTTTGAGAGCAAATTTAAATTTTTCGTTACCGTTGCCTTGATTGATGGCGGAATGCTCTCTCAGAGTGCTCTAGTTTACATATGTATTACATGCATTCGTACCATAGACCCCACTTGAAACCCGTTGCTGCTAAGTAATTACGCCAACTGCTACACTGTTGTTATTGCAACATAAATCTTTCAACTTGCTCAAGGTAACTCAGCATACTTGAAACGCTTAACTCGGGGCCACTGCCGAAATCTGCAAATCTGCTAATATTTCTCCAGCACAGACGGTATCCACAATCATTTAATGCTTTTTTCTAGCGGTGCGTTGTGTCAGTGTACAGAAATATTAATCATATTTTCAAGCCTGTCCTTGCCATACCCAGAAGCAATTAATACCGCTAAAGGTCAATAACCTACTAGCGAACGACACAATAATTCATAATTCAACCGCTATTGTGCAAAAGTTAGCAACTAAAAAAAAAATAGAAAGTAACTTGCCAGTCCATAGAATTTTTTTTTAACTCTTGACTGTTAACAGGGTGAAAACTATATTTACGAGAAATTTTCGAGTGTGCTTGTTGCTTGCCACCGAACGTTACAGAGAAATTATGTAAAATCGAACTTCAGTTATTCACATCACCGTATTGGAAACAAGCTGCCACAGGTACGTAACTGATCTGACACAGTTGTGTATCAGGGCAACATTTTCTATACCCTGCTGGTAAAGAAAACTTGGCAAAAATTGAAATATAACTTGCGGTAAACCTAGTACGGCCATTGTCGCCTATCGCGGCATACTTTCCAATGGAAAAATCTTTGGCAATTATCTTAATTTTCTGATGCCGCCCCTATGCAAATAGAAATGCTCATTACATTCGATATTCCGAGAGAGTGTAAAGTAACGCATCCTGGCGACGGTCAACGGTTTGGAAAATTAAAACTCAATAGAAACTCAATAGTTTGGTGGCGTGTAGTTCAACTGCTAGGAGGTAAAGGTTAAGTGTCTTCAATGTTCGGCATTGATTGGAGAGAATCAGGAAGTGATTCGCAGCTTTGCCTGTATATTTCTTTGCGTTTCATTAATTTTATATTTGAGCGTATGTAAGCTGGTAACAAATAAATTCACCTATTCTGCTACTTTGTCTAATTTTAGCCCTGGGCTTCAGTTTTGTAGAGAGCGTTTCTGAAGTGAAGCTGCTCGACTGGCTCTAGTGTCAGCTTACTCGGTAAAGCCTTGGCCCTTTCGATGGCAACTTTTGATTAGAAAAGATAGTTAATTGGGCACATTAAAACTGGAGGCTATACCAATATATTCATACCGCATGATCAACTTTAATCTCACAATGAACAGAAGAACTTTGAACTAGATATAAGAATATATATATATATATATATATATCAAATTTGGATAATGAAAGTAACACAGGAAGCACGAAAAAAGCTAGTAGAGACTTGATCGTCTGGTGTGCGTTTTAATCTTGCCTTTCTTATGGGAATAATATTGTAAGGTGTACAGAGTTTACGATAGTACATGCAGTGAATAGTTGAGCCATCCTATGAGATTTCCATTACATACAGTGGGTAAACCTATGGAACCAAAACCTTTTTGTCTGTAGTCCACATTCTTTTCGCCTGAGAAGAAACAGTGAAGTTATAATAGCAACTCGACCGAACGCCCCAACTGAATGTCCACGTGCACTGGCTCGTGTTGCAGATAGATAAAAGCTAGGCCCTAGCGTAGAGCACGACTACAGTCGACCACAGACTCAAGATATGGCGTTAGAGATTGAAAGCTTATATGTTAACTGCTGCCTTCTGATCGTCTTCATCAATGGTTAGAGTTAGTACTATACGCAATGGATTACGAATAACAGAAATGCTGGCGCCGCAAGCCAAGCAACGCAAAAACTTACGTACCTACAAGCATGGAAACGATCCCGGGTACTTGAGCATCCAAGCACATCACTCTTAATTTCGGTTGCGCGTGTTTGCAATGAGCGTTTATCGTCGTTTTACATGGGAATTTAGTTTTGAGTAGTTAAGGCCTCTATTTTTTAACGAGCGACTGAAGATTCGAAAAGAAGCGGAAGGGACAAAAAATACATCGAGAAGAACACCTTTTTTGTTGTTTAACACGCGCGGATACGGAATATCGGGAAGTACTTTGGGAAGAGTGTAGATGAATATCCGACAATCACCAGCGTTGGCACAAAAAAAAAAAACAACTTCTCAGATAATCTGCAGTATGACTGAGTTATTCTATAGCTGCAATGGGCTTAAATTCATTGACCTATTTCCATCGTTTGATGACGAATGGAAACTATTTTTATCCCGATGGGGTTAACTTGAATGGTGCTGGACACCATGTCCTCGGAGAAATGCTACTCGTTGCAGCGGCTTCCGAGACCGCTGCTTTGGAAGAAGGCTTGCGCACAAGACCTAAGACCATTATTAAGCAGCCTCGCCACC
>LQNS02277097.1:38911892-38926388 GCA_001587735.2 Parhyale hawaiensis | reverse complement strand
TTATCATTCACAGTGATTGGAAGTGAATAGTTTTGAAAACATCAATAGATTAACCTCATCATTATTTGATTTTTTTACTATCCCTCATAATGTAGTTTGCGACAAATAAATTCTATGGTGTGCTCTAGCACAGTTAGAAATCATGTAATCAAACGACTCTATATTATAGGAGGGAAAAATTTCAATAAAATTCGCACAGAAAAAGGCTAAATTATCACAGAAACGAAATTTATTTTGGTAACGTAATATTAAAGCAAAAGTTCATACACAACACACAAACACAGACAATGCGCAGTCTTAATTACGCTAGCTATCCAAAAGCTGAGGAAACTGCCGCAAATGCACATGATATTTTGCTCAGAACCGCGCCTCCCTATTCCCACGTGAGATTGTCCGATGGGCAACAGACGTCGAGCTCCGTTCATCTAAACGACGTTGTTTTGGCTACGGACAGATCATCCCGTCAAAAATACATCTAACAAGCATAATAATATAATAGATGCTACCCATGGCCTTCAAAAGTAGTATCAAGATCAACTCCGAAAGCGAACTGAACAATCTAAACGCCGGTAGATGTCTCTGGTGGCGGTTGGCATAAATTCGCACGTTTGACCAGCGTATCGAGCGCATAAATGCTGCATGCTCCGTTTCGAAATATGACGCAAAAACGGGAGTGTGCAGGTTTTTAGACGTCCAAAACTCAGATACTCGTTCTGTAGGCTGGCGTGTGGCATCAGCATAATGAAAGGAATATTGTCGTGCGTCATTCGATTGGGCAGTGTTTACTGTTCACGGTTCAACATAAATTGCTGGCAAGTAAAAACAGGCAAAGGCGCTCAACGCCACAGGCGAAAGAACTCTATTGTCGATTAAGGGTGATACATATATCCATGATTGTTGAATCCAACGATGCATACTTTTTGAGATTAGGAGCGAAGCACTGCTGCTGCTAATGATGTCCCAGTTTGGGTAAACATTTTGCAGTTGCGTCGCAGCACTGAACAGTGCTGACGGTTTGCTTCACTGACGCACAACTCCACTGACAAATGGCAGCATTATCGACGATTAAGGACGGTAAATTCAGGATTTTGTTTATAATCATGCATCATTTTTAATGTTAGGGATGGAGGACTGGTTCTGCTAATGACGTCACAGCTTTGGTTTGCAAATGACAGCAAAAAAAAATTGCGCGGGCGAGACTATGGATACAAATTTAATGTTAAGTTTATTACAAGGTATGTATAAAAGAAAGCATTGCCGACAGTTGCGACCTAGATATTCGTGTTCAGTGCATCAATGTATATTAGGTTAATGGTCTAAAAGGTCTGACTTCCATGGGAGGGTAATAGAAAAATTTAACGAATTTTCTTCTATGTTACGTCTGAAAGCTTCCTTACTTATAGCTATATGTACATTGCCGCTCTATTAGCGTCGTGCATGAAGCTTGCTAGGCTAAGGCCTAATTAATACCAGGAGTTGTACAAATTTCGAGGTTACTAATATTTATAGCCTATCATATGTTTGATGTCTTGCTCGACCTACTTTGATGAAAATAATTCGTTAAGAAAATAAAATTGAGCCTCGTTAGACATTGTGGCAATTTTGTCGGGCTCCGGTGTCAGCGTTAGGTCCGTTCGCACATGTATGTACCACGCCACGCAACACGCTTGTGCTTTCTCCTTGAATCCAGCTTTATATCTGTATTTCCTTTGTTCAAACGGTCACACAAGAATCCAATGTCATTTGAATAAACATAGGGTTTGTCAGAGTACTTACAAACGGCTATAAAGAAGGCACATAGAAATAATTATCTTATTCATACAGCGAAATATAATTTTCGGACTGTGTGTTTGACAAACTGCTGCGCTGGTATTTTTCAACAGGTTGGGTCTGCGTCCATCAGAAAATTTGAGGCCTCGTCTCTTGAGTTTATCAATCAAAATCGCACGGCAAACGCAAACTAAAAAACAAAGTGACCCTCTGGACGAGGCTTCAGAGTGCGGCACCGCACTTAGGAACTAGCTACTTCAAGATGAATATCTTCAGAAATGCTATGATGCTGCTAAAAGAAATTGTAATAATGCATTAGAGAGTGGCACTTCACTTAGAAGCTATGTACTTCAAGAAGAATAATATATCCTAAGAAATACTACGGCATTAATAATGACGAGATTGCCGAAACCAACAGAAGAAATGCTTTAAAAATGATCGACCAGGACTATCTCATTTGAAAATAAACTGAAAAAATCCAATCGAAGTCCACCTTTTTATCCTCTGATTTCTGTACGAACGAACCAAGTCTTCGAAGCGTTGCAGCCGCCAACATATGTACGGAGCAACTTAGCCCATTCGTTATCAACTTTTTGTGCCGGAACATTGGTAATAACCCCTACGCACAGTCACAGTCGTTCGTATGGTTATAACTCCAACTAGCGATCGATAACTCCATATGTACGACATCGCACGATGGCAAAATCGGAAAATAGCAAAGTGTACCCAAGTTCTGAGGTGAAAACTCCCAAATTATAAATGAGTGAAAATGAGTTCGCAACAAGAGTCCAGTACCTTTATATTGCGAGAGGGGCCGTTAGCATTGGTTGTTACATCTGTCAAGTTGCTGCATGGGACTCTCTTCTCTTCTGTTTGCGTTGCAGTCGGTGATCAATATTGATCCAGATAGGAGTATTCTCGCTAGGATTACTGACAGTCGATTACCGCTATGAGCAGCAATAAATTTATTAAAAGGCAAAAACTACATATAGCGAAATACAATAGTCGATAACTTTTTAGTAAATTTATATCCCATAGCGATAATCGATTACCGATAAATAAAAAAAAATGTAAATTTTAGGAACCGCAGATTTCATTCAATTTTAACAGCTTGATTGTACTCTCATTACAGCCTTCGGGAGTAAAAACCTAGTAAACAATGTCTTCAAATGAATGCATGCCATACTAAAAGTATCTACTTATGGGGCACAATTATATTGTATTTCCATTCGGCTACATCAACATATCTATGCATCGCTAATGTTCTACAAACGCATTAAGAACAAGTAACAGGGTTCTGGCATGTCATTCGTGATCTATGTATTGAGCTAGCGCAAATATCTTATGCCTTGTTGGAAAAGTTTTATCAGACATTGGTTCCCTAAGTTCCTCAGGTAGTTGGTTGTAGCACATTACACTCTGATAAATAGTGAAGCGCTTTTGAACCTCAAGTCTTACTTGAGGTAGATTAAACATATTGTGGCGAGTATTATAGAAGTGAGTAGGAACCAATGCTCTATAGTGACTTTCAAACAGGTCAACATTATTAAATATGGCTCTTCACATATAATTCAGGAGAAAATATTTGTATACATCAGGTAACTTTAGCAGTTGTAATTCAAAATACATGCAGTTTACTCGTATTCTTGGTACGTTATTATGGTAATTTTTCACATTTAGCATAGCTCTAACAACATTATTTACAGCAACAACATGGGGCCGAAGTAAATGTGCTGATGCCCCACCCCAAACCACGATTCCTAATACACCAGCGCAAAGTGCAGCATTAACCACGACTGGCGAGTCAGCTGTCTATTTACAGCACGGATAGCACCTATGCCTTTAGCAACTTTACTACATAAGTAATGAATATGGTTCGAGTAGGTCAGCTATGAATCTATGTGAATGCTCAGATATTTAAAAGAATTGACCCACTGCAACACGCTACCACTGAAATATATATCTGGTAAAGTAGGTAAAGGCAGGTATGTAAACAACATTAACTTCGTTTTATTCGCATTTGGCATCAGTCTGTTCTTGATAAGCCATTCCATTAATTTTGCAAAAAAACTATTGAGTTGATCCACCACACTATCAAAAGAGGCATCATTGAAGTAAAAAAAAAAAACAGCATCGTCAGCAAATAAAATTGACTATGCACCACTGATGGCTAATATGTCGTTGATGTAGACGCTAAAAAGTTGCGGCCCAACTACGTAGCCCTGAGGAACCGCAAGCTCTATCTCGCGCTGATCTGATTCGAATCCACCAACGCATTCAGACTGTTTTCCGCCAGTCAAATAGCTATGAACGAGGTGGAAAATATTGCCCCGTATTGCATAATGGTTCAGCTTCTGTACCAAGATACTATGTTCGACAGTGTCGAAGGCTTTCTTAAAATCGAGGAACAAGCACACTGTGTAAGTTTTTTCACCAAATGCTGGCAGCACGTCGTTCACTAGAGAAAATACAGCTTGTTTAATATTTTTGCCACCTCTAAAACCGCATTTACTTGAAACACTTTTTCATCTCGATAAAAGTCGTTAGTCTGGAATGGATAATAGTTTCAAACATTTTGTTAAGAAAAGAGAGTGTTGATATAGGCCCATAGTTTGTAAGTACATTTCTATCACCAGCTTCAACAATGTAAATGACTCTAGCTACCTTTAACACAGCGGCATATTCACCAAGTACCACGCATTCGCTAAACATTTCACATTGGCAACTAACAATATGAGGTAAAATCCGTAACAAATGACGTGGTTGAATTTCATTAATATGATATCGTCTATGTACATTGGCCCTGACTACGTTAAAACCTCGATATTTTTGTCATTTTCGCATCTCAGTCAACCTACGTGACTGCCGCGAAAAGAATGTGATAATGGCTCAACTCCTTTCACCTCTTTTCGGGTGGACAGACAAATAAACATGCACCGAACCGGAATAAAAAACAGTATCACCACTTTTCGTTTCTCTCGCTGGTGATAATGAGATGAAGCTTGATAGAACTCGCAACAAAACTTATCAGCGAGGCTCGAGCGCACCCTCACGCACCACCAAAGTGACCAAAGGCACAGAGAATTCTGCCTGTCCAGTCCCTGCCTTTCAGCGGTGTCGCTAGCCTACCGCGGCGCCCGCATCGCACAATTGTATCCGTAGCATGAGTGCTAAGATTGCGAGGCAGATGCAAATTATGCCTAGTTCATCCGTTTCCTGCGTTATAACTATTCGAAATAACCAACATAATTAAGTAGTAATGTTAAATGTAACTGCCAGCATCTTTAATGCAGGGTAGGCACTGCCTGCCTTGGCTATCCTGACGGCCCGTGCCTGGGTTATATACATACATAAAATGTAAGCCAGAATTGTTAACGAAAATCTTCGATATGACTCAACTCAACAAATAATTTCAAATTTCTCTCAAACTTAATTTAAACGTTGGGCTTCCAGTGTGTGTGTGTGCGTGGGCGTGTGTGTGTGTGTGTGTGTGTCTAGGAGTAGGTGTGTGTGTGTGCGTGTGTGTGTAGTGTGTGTTTACGTGGTAGGTGTGTGTGTGCACAGTTTAAAACGATACTGGTGCAGCTGATCGGATGCAACGAAAGCGAGGTGTAAGAAAATTAATGTCACAAGTGACTCCAAAGTTGCTGGGATAGTAATTACGCCACAACTAGTGACACCCTAACAGCGCAACTGGTACTGTCCCAACAGTGTACAGAGATCCGGAGCGACAGTGACTTGCGGGCCCCACATGGGTATCAGGGGCAAGATGGGCAACTGCCGAGTACCATTGGGCATAACATGGGATATTACTGGGGTGCCCAAAACTGACTGCCCCTTATAATGACTATCTGGAGCCTATTAGGTTGTTATTAACGTAGGAGAAATGTCATGCTGTCCAAATGGGTAAAATGCAGGCGTTACCCCCAAACTTTATACATGCCACATCACTAATATTGTGGGCCTATCCATATCAGACCTATGTGGGACATGTGGGTTCTGCCAATGTGGGTAGTGATGATGAATATGCTTCCCATGTGAGTAATATATTGGCTACCCAGCTAAATCCTACATTTCCAGCTTAGTGGGTCGTCCCACGTCAGACTCATGCGGGTTTGTCCAGTATCAGCAACGTATGGTTACTTAATCCGACGCTAGTAATATATTGGATGTTCCCACATGAGATCCATATACACTCGTATGCATTTCTTATTATGTGCCACGTATGGTGATTCCCCCAAGGGTGTTTAAATGAACTTCCTAGCAATATCCAACATTAGCACTTCAGAGGTCCTCCCACATTACACCCAAAATAGGTTCATGTGAGTTATCCCATTGTGATGAAGTATGTTGATTCCCACATCGGTACCAAGTCTGCTTCCCAGCCATATCACACCTTAGAAACTTACTGGCCCTTACCACATCAAGCTCATACGGGGTCATGAGGGAAACGTGTGGTAATCCAGCTAAATCCCATATTTGAATTTAATAGATCTTCCCACTTCAAACCCATTTGGGTTCATGAAGATCTGGGCGCTAAAGGGTAGCAGAACGCGGCGTGGGGCCGAAACGAGATTTGGTACGGGTCCACGGGTTGAAAACAGCGGCGAACAGCCTGACCTGACCCCTGAACACTTCCATAACGGTGCCGAAACACCGGGTGGGCTTGTAGCTGGCTGGACACGTACAATTTTTTCTGTGTATTTGTGTGCAATACTTCCTACAGCCAACATGTTTATTCTGCTTCTCGCCCTTCTGTCGGCACGTTACGCTTTCAGTTTCGGGAAAAATTACGTATCGATGATACGGATCGCGGAACAATAGGAATAGGGTTTAAGCAACTGTTCAAGAATCGTAACAGATCACAGATATGGTGTCTGACTTGGAGAAGAATGTAATTTATTTTCACACTCCGCATCCATGACACTAGTTCGGCTGTACATTAAGAATGAAACTGGTGTTCCTTGACATTTCCCGATATCGCGGCTAGTCAATATGTAAGTTTAATTCCAAAAACCGCATCAATTTTATTCATATTAGGAATTATTGATTACTGGAGCCTCCACTCTCCCCCCTCTCTCCCCCCAAACCACAGTAGGCTTCTTTGTCCAGTGGCCCACAGTAATATTAGTTTGGCAGTAACCTCTCATTACCATTTTACACATATTAAGGCTACAGAAAAAGTCCGGAAACCACCACTAGTCAAGAACGTCAAAGTTTATTAATAAATATAGAGCACGGGTCAGTCTGCTCGTGGCAGCGGCGTCGTGAACAGCTGCTTCTGTCGTGCAGAAATAAGGAAGGGAACAGGCAGTCGCACTCTGTACTATGAAAAAATATCTCGTCGAGCTTACGGAAACAATTACGGGAGCAAAAATGCTGAAGATCCTAGTAAAATTACGGTTATTCCGTACTATTAAACGAACATTTTGCATTATTTCTTACAGAAACTGTTTTTAATTTTTGCAGATGTTGCTGCAGACGTAGCCATAATTTTTCTCAAAACAAAAGCCGCCAATTTTAGGAAGCACGATAAACAAAACGATTAAATATATCTTAAAGAAAAAGATGGTATATATTGGAATACAAATGAAATATAATACCATAGACATCCAAGTTTTTACAGAATAGGGGAAATTGGAAGATGGCATGGAAACAACGATGTCTCTCATTAGATTCGCTTTAATTTCTGCGGTGAAGTTTATTACTTGCTGCACATGTCAAACTAACCCAGCAATAATTCGGCGAATTCAATGACCGATTCATAAATAGTAATCGCATAAATCAACCAAATCTCAAACATATGAGATTGTTTAAACAGCGAACTACGTTGCGTACGGGCGCAGACCTTCAATGCAACTCGATAAGACAGCACCAGTTATTATAATCCAGCCAATTACTGCTACTAAATTCGCGACAGTGAAACACGCTTCTTCCAGAATTTGTCCTTTTGTGTAAAACTGTCACAATTATTGATGCTGTTATTGTCGACATCAAGTTTTTGTGATCTTACAATCTCATTGTGTTGCTTCAGATTTTTATGTGTGTGTAAATGTGTCATTATTATTTATTAAAGCTATTATTATCGTATTAAATGTTTCCGACCTCAAAATCCTGTTTTGTTCGTTCACAATTTTTTTTATCTAAGCGCGATGATTATTGATGCTGTTATTATCGGCATTAAATTTTTGCAACCGTAAAAACTGTTTTGTTTTTGCAGTACTTACTTGTTACCTGAAATTTTCGCAGCGAATGATCCTACCATTATTGCCATTGAATTTCCGAGGCTGTGAAACACATTTTCAGGCATTCGATCATTACTGTAACCGTGAAAAAAGTTTTGTTTCCGCAGAACTTTTATTATTGACCCAAAACTAGAGGTCAAATATGTACATTATATCGCAGAAATAAACGAATAACTGTGAAGCTAAGGCTTAGTGTAACACATTAATGCAACAGCCATATTAGGCATCTGAGTTGTCATTACTGAAGTTATTATTACTACTACCATTATTATTATTACGAGACCACCAACAACTCTTTTTTTCACTTAGTTATGAAAATATATATTTTAATACATCTTACTATCTCCTCGAAACAGTTCACGATTCTATAAAGTCCACCAAGTGCGCCAAATCCATAAAGTCTACTGCATCCACAAAATCCTCAGCCCAGGCTTATAATAACTAGTAAGCCATACCCATGCTCGTATCCTGGAAACGGTGTTTTTAAGGTTTCGCACAGATGGACGGACAGGGAGCTCTCGAGTACAGATTTGCATTAGTTTGTGGCGACCAAATAAAAAAGTTTCAATCATGTCGAACTATTATTACTGACATAAAATTGTCGTCAATCATTACACAATTATTACAGGCATTAATTTATTACAAAGGTGAAAATACGTCATGTTTGTATAGCATTTCGGTGGTACTTTGTGAGAATAATGTAAACTATAGGCCACCAAACGCAACACTCTTATTGACTGAGTCACGCAAATATATATATATATATGAAAACATCTTATCATCCTATCGAAAAAGTTCGCAATTCTACAAAATTCATCAACTCCACGAAGTCCACAACGTCGACCAAGTCCACAACGTCAACCAAATCCGCTAAATCCACCAAGTGCATTCAGTGCATAGAGGCCACCAAGTTCACAAAGACCCGTGCACAGACTAAGAAAAACACAGACTGGCAGTTCTTCAGTATTTTTCAAGGAAATAGTGCCTGAACGATGACGTCACAGTCCGCATTTTGTAGTTTTCATCATAAGTTGGTATACAGGATATAAGTTCTATCTGCATAGCTCCAGCCGATAGAAATTTCACCATTGTTTCTGGATTCAAAACTCTGAAGCCAGACGGCTTTTAAATTAAAGTACCGTCGCTACTTGTTAGTTAATATCCTCTCATTTTACCCAGTCCAAATATTATTCTCGTTAAAAAATTGTTTAGGGAACAACGCTGATGGCTTAATTAACTATGACGTAACAAAAGCTCCAGGGAAAGCTGAACTGCGCTTAGAAGCTGCCCGGCTGTGTTCTCATTAGCCTGTGGCCCGTACCCGAGTCTATACTAACTAATAAGCCATTCCCAGGTTCGTATTCTTGATACGGTCTTTGGAGGGCTTCGGCCAGACGGAGTGACGGACGGACAGACAGCTCTCCTATAGAGTATAGAGTAGTGGCCCGAACCGTCATTATAAATGACGCAAGAAAATTAGCACCTCAGGAAAACCCTCGCTGTCTCCTGTGCTTATTACTGTTCAGAAGGCTTCTTTAATGAAAATTCAGCATTCTGCCTAAAAAATTGGATATAAATATTTTGAGGCTTAGGTAAGTGATATCTCCCGTAGCAACTCAGAACAATGAACATGTCCAGACACGATCATACAGGCAGGCTCAGGTACGGTACCTCAGCTGGAGCGCCCAAGTGCGAACCCCGTATCCAAGATACCGTCTTCGGCACCTGAATTTTCTCCTATCTAATTCCCATAGAGCGTGAGAGGAAAGATATGAATATAGTTGTAAATAAATAAATAAATAAAAATACGGCGTGAATTATTATATAGTACTGATTACCTGTCGTATAAATTACCACAATCGTAAATGTATGTAATACCTACGTTTACAATTTTGGTACAGTTTTTTAGACCATGCAAACAGTTTTCATTCTAGGTGCTATTTCAGTAAAAAAAATAATTATTATTATTCAACGAACGTCGGAATTATCATATTGCCACACCAACAGCCCCTTTGATATGCATAGTTTTTATTCAGAATGTATTGTAATTTTCTAATTTTCTGGATAAGCTGTTAATGGAGAAATAGAACAGTGTAGCACCTCTTTGCAAATATTTACTTGCCCGAAAAAAAAAACTCACACAAATCAAAAATTTGAAAACATCATGAAAATTGTTCTTCAACACAATTCCGACATAATCTTTATTTTTACTAGAAATCAGGGAATTTTCAGTTGCAAAAGTAGGGGTTAAGGGAATCTACCCAGCTAAAACCATCTATTTTTGTCAAATTATCCATTTTTTTTTTATTGCTGACAATGAGTCCTTAGGTATTGGGAAAGTACATATGTCCTGAAATTTTGTCGGACTAGGGGCACCCAAAGGGCGGGGGGCATAGGGGAAATTTATCAATTGTGGACTGATTGTTCTGAAATTTGCACATTATACGTATTTTGTAAAAAGAAAGCCCTCAGGGGTATATTATGGCAGGCCCTTTCCCTGCCACAATATGTTTGGGCCTCACAACCCCCAAGGTTCCCCAGTACCTTCTCCGCAGGGGATGTTGCAACTTGCAGCAGTTCCTGCTGATAAGGTTTGTTTTGTAAAGTTAGGTAGGCTCTCAAAACTTCCCCTTCTATTTCGGGAGGTGGGCTGCCGATCGAAGGGACTGACCTATTCCCGCTAGACTTCTACCTTTTTGTATTTCGTTTCCTTCCCTTGTGCGGCATAGAAGAGCGAAAGCGTTCAGCCTCGCCCCGGGTTTGGAGATGCACAACTTGCGCATTTTTCCTGTCAGTAGCGCACTGACCAATCTGAGACCTACCGGCAGAAAAGCCGAGACAAAAATCATAGACAATTTAAAACGCGTATTAGTCGGCGCACGAGCCTGTGGTTAAACACAGGAATAGTTCGGCGCGATATAGGCAGTGTGCCACTGAAGCGCTAGTAAGAGCTTCTACTACTACTACTACTACTTGTAATAAGAAACACATTTTGCCCCCACATTTTTTGTGATTTAAGCGTTTTTGAGACAATGGGAAATATATATTTATAAACCTACATAATATGACCAAAAAGAGGGGTCTTAAAGGGGGAGCCGACGGGGGGGACAAAAATCATGAAATGATGCATGCATATTATTTTTAGAGGCTTATGCAACATGAATACAGCATTAAAATTTCCTTCATAGAGCAAAAAAGTGCATTATATGACATCTCACCACACTATCTTACGTTTTTTGCCTCTCCTGTAAAATGTAACTTTTCCACCTAAAATGAATAGAAGTAAATGAGTTTCGGAAACATCCTAGGAGAAAAACAAAGATTTGGAATCCTTGAAACATTCCTAACAAAACTACAGAGCCGGATTTTCCATTTTGGCCCTCATATTTTTTTCTTGTTTTCATTACAGCTCAAAACCGGAAAAATGGCTTGTTTTTCCTATACATCATTTACCGATTGAAAATCGCATATAAAAAAAAAAACAAAATAGAAAATGAAAAATTCGGTTGTATAGTTTTGCTAGTAATGTTTCTCGTGGATTCTATAACTGTCGTTGTTGTTTTTTCCTAGAATGAAAACTTACTGACTTCTATTCTTTTTAAGTCTATTCTTTTCTATTCTATAATTTTCAAAAATACATATATATACCTGTACATATATTTCCTATTGTCCCAATAACTAAGACCTAAATCAAAAAAGTTGCACGAGCAAAAAGTGTTTCTTCTTTCAAATTACATATACTGTGAAAACTTCAGAAGAATCGGTGAACATATAAAAAGTTTGCCGAAATCTACTGTAGATCGATCCCCCTTAGTGACTGCCCGACAAGCATAAATCACAAAACTGCTTTTTAGGTGGCCGTGAAGCCTGTGGAGACAAATATTTCATATCGGTGATATTTTCTGCCGTCGAAATGTTCTGGAGCAAAGCCCACCGTCCGATTCTCTTCGTCTGTACATTAATGTACGGATGGTTACTCTCCGAAGCAACGATTTCTCAGACACCCTATGTAAAGGTGAGATTTTGGCTCAAATATTTTCGTGATGCTTGTGTATTTCACTTTCTTCTGGAATGCTTTATGCGTCGAGTCTATTTTACTGTATTATAGTAAAGAAATGTCTATATTGGATTACGAATGTATTATATTTGCGGCTTTTTACCAATTAACTATGTGCTAATTTGTGAAGTAGCTATATAAGTACTTACTTCCAAATCTTGTCACCCTCAAATGAAAACAGATATACGGAAATAAGGCCAAGCCAGAGGTTCTGGTAACACTATGGAGGTAGTATAAGAGGAGGAAGCATAAACTCTCTTTCACAGGTAGTAAAAAGCGATGAAATGGCTTAAATGTAGTGGCTGAAACTGGCTGTCAAGAGAGCTCAGAGACGGCTTAGCTTCTAAAGAGCTTCAAAATCGGCAGGAACTTTCAGAAGAATAATTGGAAGAGCATAGAGTAAATTCTTCAAACTCTGGTATCCCGCTCAGCGTTCTAACCTTCCTAAACCGTATCACAGATTCTCCAGTTTTGTCTATCGAATCCTAGACGCGAAGAATGAATAAATCCGTAGGTATGAGCCGGGAAGTTTAATAGAAGGAGGTAGCAGCGGCTACATAAATCAGAAGCTAAAATTCTTCTCGAGGCTGAAAGCTAATTAACAGAGCTGGGACTACCGAATAAAATTTGGTATTTCGGTAGTACCGGCGGTATTTTCATCTACCGAAATACAGAATCTTTTCGGCATCTTCTACCGATACCGAATGGATATACCGAATTACTTTCTTCGGTAGATTTGAATTTCCTGTGCCGCCAAAAGAAGCTTCTTAGCCCTATACGACCCACAGCACAGTAAAGTAAAGTGTGACCCACAGTCCTTTCTGGAAGATATTAGAAAAGTTCCATTGATTTTCGTTCCCTTCAGCTTTTTCACGCCGTATTGCACGTCCTTCCGAGCTTACTGCAGCGTGAACTGCCACTGAGTGATCATATACTCCGCATATTGATGATAATTTATTTGCTAATCGTGAATATATCTATACAGTGCCACAACAATTCATGCACGTGTAAAAACATTTCAGCATTCTTTTACAGAAAACTTACAAACAACTTTGTTTTAAAGAGGATACGAGTAAATTTTCTAGTGTTTTTGGTATAATACAGGGGGCTGTTTCTCCAAAACTTTCATGTAAACAATTGATCCACCAAGAGACTATACTACCTCGTCCACATGCCGCATTGCAGGATTTGTTGCTAAAGAAACAGGTGCCGATGGTGATGCTGAATATGCTTCTATTACAATTCAACTAGATGTGTCTATTTTGAAGTTCATATATCATGATTTATGAATTTATTATTGTATTCATATAAATAATTATGAGCAATGCATCAGTACAGTTTCTGAGGAGGTATGGAACATTCTTGCAGATTTATTCTGTTGACAGTAGTGTTGCTACCTAGCTAGTTTGGGTTGTTGTGCGCCTTGTTGTTGATGCCACACCACACCATATACAGTCTACGCTGGACTATCGGTCTGAGGCACGCCTTTTTTTACAGTTGGGCTTTAGCTCGGTGTATGACATTGTCAGCCACAGGGGTCTACTATATGTACAAGCTTAAGTCGTTTGGTGTGGGTGGTAGGGTTCTGTCAATCATCCGTTTTTCTTTCGGAGCGAACGCAGAGTGTGCCTATTGACGGCGCTTTGAGTGCCTCAGTCACGGTGGAGTCTGGTGTCCCTCAGGGTAGCGTGCTTGGCCCGCTGTTGTTAGGTCTGTATATTACTGATATGTTCTCTTCCCTGGAAAACACAATGATCAACAATGCCGACGATTTCACTTTGATAGCAGTGATATCTGCTCCCCGCATGCGTAATGCTGTCGCCGAGTCTTTGAATAGGAATTTATCACTAATTAGGGCATAGTGCTCGGCCTGCAGTATGAAGCTGAATGCCAGGAAAATCAAGTCATTGCTTGTCAGTCGGTCTCGGGCACTTGTGCCGCAGCATCCACATCTGGAGATAGATGGCACTTTACTTCAGGAGTCTAGCTCCTTGGAGATTCGTGGTGTTGTCTTTGATGAGAAGCTTATTCTTGAGCCGCATATTAGGTGACTGGTGTCACGTGCTTCCAGCAAGAATGGGCTCCTGCGTAAGGTGAATTCTGCGTTTGGTGAAAGTGAGGTTGTCCGCAGATGCTTTTATGCAATTTTGTTGTCTTTGTTGGAGTATTGCTCACCGGTCTGGGCTTCAGCTGCTGACAGTCACTTACGCCTATTATTAATATTACTAGTGGACCCGTGCGTGAAGAATTCACGCAATAACCTATACGTTTGCGTAATGCCTCTAGGCCGGTGCGGAATCTCCCCTTCTCTTATTTGCTTCTTATTTTTCTTCTGTTCTTCATTGATCCTTTATCGTGCTGGCATCCTTAGGTCTTCTATATAGACAGGCAGAAGTAACATCTTGAGAAAAATACTCCAACAAA
>LQNS02277097.1:38885344-38903626 GCA_001587735.2 Parhyale hawaiensis | reverse complement strand
CGGTATCTTGGCTACGGA
Source organism: Parhyale hawaiensis (assembly GCA_001587735.2). Taxonomy (NCBI): domain Eukaryota; kingdom Metazoa; phylum Arthropoda; class Malacostraca; order Amphipoda; family Hyalidae; genus Parhyale; species Parhyale hawaiensis. Next base: position 38,903,608 of record LQNS02277097.1, on the reverse strand, counting down.
GCGATCACATTGTATATAAGCTGCTATTTTGTTTAAGTTTGTTGGAGTCAAGGATCTTGGTTAGAGTATTTTACTCAATATGTTACTTCTGCCTGTCTACATAGAAGACCTAAGGATGACACCAGGACAAAGGATCAATGAAGAAAAGAAGAAATTAAGAAGCAAATAAGAGAAAAGGAGATTCCACACCGGCCTCGAGGCATTAGGCAAACGTATAGGTTATTGCGTGAATTTTCCACGCACGGGTCCACTAGTGTAATTAATAACAATAGAATGAAAATAAAACAGCTGGAGCTCATCAGAGCCAAAGGTCAGTACCATGTTTCTTTGCTGAAATGGCTGTAGTCGTTTCAATAATTATTAGAATAAGTACTGCAACAATTAAATATTTGTATCAGTTAGTAGCTGTAAGTTCTAGAAATAAGTGGTAAAATAAGTGCTAGGCTAGTTCAAGGTAAAACAAAGTGAGAAAAGTCATATATACCCAATAGGAAAAATAATAAGTTGAACTTTCATCATTGGCTACACGCTTCTATCAGACCCAAATAATTTTTTTTAATTGCTTTGTATTTTGGACAGTAAAATAAGCCTAAATATATTTAAATGTTATATTATCTTGAAGGTAAGACTTTGGATTTCACGTTGGACCTGCTAGCATTTCACTCCCAAAATAAAATATATTTTGTCACAGCTAACACCAAGAAATTCTGTACCAACCAATTTAACGCCCTCCCCCCTCAAGTGAGGTCATATGGGCACACATGATTTTATTTGTTAAATCTAATTTTTTTATATCAAAAATTTTATTTTAAAATCTGACACTACGAGCAATTTTTAGGCATCGCAAGCACTGTTATAATTAATTTATGAAATATTTCAAGTACTTCATATTATAGTGATTGACTTGAAACACAAACTTGTAGTCATTTGACCCCAGCCCACCCTACAGGCTAAGTACTAAATGTCAAAATATACATCCGCTTAAGTTCATGAAAATATTTTGTTAGTAGTTCAAATGGAATCCTCCATTATTTGTACCACTTTTGATTGGAATTATCAAGTTAGTATATGAAATATAAAAAAAGATAAGTCTCCATTAGGCATCTAGACAATCTAGGTACTTCATTATCAATGGCAAACACCTAGATTAAGTAAAAAAATACATCCAGCTTCTCAAAATCTCTGAATATTTTTAAATCTTCTGAATTAGTTTTTTCAACTAGATTCCAGAGTCGGAGTCAGGCAAAAAATCCCGACTCCGACTTCTAGAGCAAGTGAAATTCCAACTCCGACTCCTCAAATCCTCCCACTGCCAATCAAACAAATGATCAAATCGTTCGCCCCCTCCCCCTCAAGTCCTCCGATTTCGGCCGACTTCGCAACCCTGCCAATTAGATAGCATGCACGAACCTAATCAATCTAACACGATGGCCATATCCCTATAGAGGCCGCTTAAGGGGAGCGACTACTACCATTCTGTGCTCTCAAATGCAAGAACGATAATGGTGCATGATTCAGTTTGATCGGCATCATGTGCAAGGATTGAAACTAGGAATTCGAATGTGTATCACTGCATATACCATACCACTAGAGATAGCAAGCTGATATTTGCAGAGCAGTTACAACGAACTGTGACCCATGATTCATTAGACTGACAGTTTCTGTGATGTGCAATGCAATTCAAAAGCCACAGTGACGCAAAATTTGTCTCTAATTACCATTATTGCGGGCTAGTTTGCGCCAACAGCAGGATATTTGGCACAAAGATGCAACGTACTGAGCGCTATCTAGGATTTCAAGAAGCTCCTGGCAATCAACGTTGAATTTGGCACAGTTGTGCAGCTTGATGGGAGCTTCTTTTGGCGCATAGTGCATGTATACAAGAGATTATGTCAGCAAAGATGGACAAGGTGTATTATACAGCAGCTTATTATTAAAGGTTATTTCTCCCTCTCTCTCTTCCAGCGGCACAGACGTGTGTATTGCATCGAGCATTCGTGTCTCACTTGTACCCTGGATCGTCATCAGGTGCCACGGCAACATACGATGTTTGTTACTCATCATGGGCACATGAAAAGAACATTATTCGAGATACCATGACTACGGACGCATCACCACATTACCAAACAAGCGTCGCCTTTGGAGCGATAGACGGATACTATTGCCCGCAAGACGTGGATGACACTCGCTTCAGGAGCACGCAAGATCAGCAGCATTACCTAAAAATTGACTTCGGAAGTGTGCGTGAGATCAAAGAACTGCGGTTTGCACACCGAGGAAATTCGGCTTTTTTCACTAACGTGAACATTAAATTGGGTACAGATGCAAACGGAGATGCGAATCCGACTATAGCAACCGTTGTCAAAGGAGACACTGCGAACGCTGGTGACACAAGGATCGTGCTTGATGTTGTTCGCACTGGCCGGTACCTCTACATCACAACGACTGATACGTCTACTTTCTTCGACTTGGGAGAAGTGCAAGCCATTACCCCGCCTTGAGGTTCTAACAGTCCGCACTCTTTTGTTTCCTCTTCAGCACCTCTATATCGCGATAACCTTTGCCGTTTCTACGAGGGAAAAGAACAAACTACTTCTCCGCCCTGAGATTCATGTCATATCCATTCGGGTCCGACCCGTAGCTTGAGCTTTCAATCGGGACTGATGCCTCAAACATTTTACGACATCAGAGAACCTCTCGAGGTACGTTACGTAGCGAACCCTTTTATTACAAGATATCGACTTTGAAGTAGAACAATACTAACGGCCTTTCTCGAACATTGGAAAAGTGCAGGCAATTCTAGCAGGGTCTTGCGCTTCTGATAATTCCCCAACATGAATAAAAACATATTAACCAGCTTCTACACTGGTAGCTGTCAGGATAAATAGTTGACAATTGAACCTCAAAAGCCATTTATCCACCTAGATGTTTATAGTCACAGTCAATTACATTACATCACATTCACTACCACTTGCATCAGCTTCGATAATGGAAATGTTCTGGCCTTTTCGCCATTCTTGAAGTTCTAAAGAACAATCCTGCATTTTAGTCTGTACTACTTCAACAGCTGAACAGCTCACCATATTTCTATCTCTCGTCTGGGCTTGGCTTGACCCGGATATTGAGAATAATAATTATTCTACGATTATGGTTGAAGGGTGCACAGTTAACTGAAAATACCGTACTACTACACCTTAATGTCAGCAGTTTATTTAAAGTGGGAAATTAGCCTAATAAAATATACATGCAATAGTGTAGCCTACAACCTTTGGCTTGCAAAAATGACCTACAGAAAACGGAAAATATGGCCCTATCAGAAATTATCGTTGGAAACAACTATGATTATGGTCGAGCTTGGATGCAAATCATTCATAATCACCAGAATTTATGGGGTGCTTTTCAACCTTTATGGTTGGGCTAATCCCAAGGTTTCCAACCATAATTAAAGGGGGAAAGTACTCCTTAATCCATGATGTTTTTCAACCATGTTTCCATGCCTACCCAACCTTCTGCCACCCGTATTCGCCGATCGCATTACCCTCCCGATTCACACACGTATACTGCAATCTGTAAACTATTTCCAATGCAAAATCGCGTCAGCAATGGATGCCTGCTGTGTTTTGCTGATTATTAGCTGCTTATACAGAAAAAAAAATTATAACTCATACGTGTGTGTTAGGCCTGCAACTAAGAATGGGGAAAGGCTCTAAACTTCAGAACGATGCTAGAGCAGGAGCCTGAACCAGTCTGGGCAGTTAACGCACGTTTATATTCAACTTCTGTAACGTTAAGACGGTATAGAGCTATATTACACAGGTTACAGGAAGTCACAACTCGATTGATGAATTTTGGCCGTACCCGTTGTCAGGGTACGTAAAGCTAAATGTATCATGAAACTGGACATCTTTTCACATAGAGCTAATGTGAATAATTTCTTGGAAAAACTTTACAGACATAAACTAAATAAACACAAAAATAGATGGCAATATTTGATCAGAGATTGCACTTCTGTTGAACAAGGGAAGCAAAAAAAACAAATAATGTTGATGGGTAGCTGCGCTAAAGTGGTTGAGCGTAAAAAACCGAGAATTAATAGATAATAATAAAGTCAAGGCGGTTACCGTCCATTCATAGTTATTACATACCCTGCAATTTTCTTTGCAAATCATCGACAGGAAAGAAAAAATAAAAGTGTGCACAACTCTCGCTCTAAAATATGAATTTTTCGATTTTTCGCATTCAAACTTATCGTAACACAATATTATTGTGGTCGATTGTGTTCGGAATTCTAGCCATGTCATAATTCGTGGTAGTCCACACACATAATAGGAGGAATTCCACTAATGATCGTACGTACGGAAATCTGTTGATACCTACCATAGTTATGGAAAGAAATTTACCCTTATTTCTATAATGAGGAATTTTACTCATAGTTTCCTATGATTTGTGGTTGGAATTCCTCTGAAATTTTTGCTCCATCTCTTATATTTTACTATATTTCAACCTTTCTGCCCATAATCATCGAAATTTCCACCTAAAATTTCAGATTGGGGGTTGCCATAGACATGTCTGCACAATCGACCTCTTGAAAAAGTTCTGCCTTCTTCCCAATGTTATTATAAACCATAATTTATATTTACCGGTCATATTGCTACATTTTTACTTCAGAAAGTGAATAAAATGTGGTAAACCTCTCTAATTGCCTGATTTAAATGACTGTCAAAGTTGAAATAAAAAGATATATTGCACTTGTTTAAGGATACAAAGATTTAATACTGGTGTCTAACTAGAGATAGCGTCAAAGCAAGAGAATACTTATTATGGAATTTAAAATCTAAATTAGTTTAAGATACATTTCGATTTTATGATACAGTACATATTTTTTAATCCGTCCAGCTAGAGTGGACGAGATTTCTACCAGCAAATTAGCAGGAGCTTAAATAGTTATAACTCGTGTAATACATATCGTTCACAAAAAACAAGTACACCATTAGAATTGCAATGTCTTTTTCCATTGGTTAGCACTAATAATTTGCCTATGAATATTATACTTTGGCCTATACTTAATATCAATTCCATACCAGAAAAATGAAATTACTACTTTTTACATAAGAACGCATGCAACATTTTTTCTGTGCAACCTAAAGAAAAACCACAGATACCATTGACTTCTGCGTGACATTCTGCATTAAAAAACACTTTCAATTATTCTATACAGTTGATAACAAAAAGTGGCCAATGGTAAAAAATTCAAATTGTAAAAATCTCAGGAACACAAAGCCAGTTTCTCCACCACCGGAAGTGCTATCAAAGATCTAATTACAGTATGCTGAAGCTCAATATTTCAATAATAAACCATGAAAAAATAATTAGGGTACATCCAATAACGAAGTCGCGCTGAACGTTTGAACATCACAAGGAATTCAAATGATTCTGGCAAGCTCTTACTACGGGGGTTAGGATAATTTAAAACTATCTTAAGGATGTAGTTCGGCATATTAATACAGGCTGAATGCCACAATATTTTATAAACATGTTAAACGCAATTTACCTAGACTTATCTCCATAGCAACTTACAGAGCTATGCCTAGTGAGCACCCTACACATGCCTGTCTCGAGCGTACGTTACACATATCCGTAAACAATTTACACGGAGAAATTATTAACACAGGTCCGTTTCGAGAGCAATTTAGATCTGCATGTCTCAAATGCAGTCTACACATGCCTGTCTCGTAAGCAGTTTGCACATGCCTGTCTCTAGAGCAATTCACGTAGACCTGTTTAAAAAACAATTTACGTGAGGACCGTTCCGATTAAAATTTTCACAGGTCTGTCTCGAATGCCATTTATACATGCCTGTCTGAAAAACATTTCATACACGCCTTTCTCAAAAAACAATTAATACATGCTGTTCTTATATATAATTTACACAAGCCTGTCTTCAAGGCAATTTACACAAGCCTGTCTTGAGTGGAGAAGAGGCAATCCTGCATCGAGTGCAATTCACACAAGCCTGTCTCTCGAGACAACTGATGCAGGGCCATTTTGAGAATTTACACAGGATTGAGGCTAATGGAACATGCTGTATATGAAGGTAGATATATATACTGCTACCACGAATTATGGTAACCGCCGCCTCGAATCCGGAGAGAAATTAGTGCCCAACAAGTTAATTCTTTTGTATGATACGGATGGCCGACAGAAATACTTCAGCCAGTGCGTCTTACTACGGTTGTTTTTACATGCATGTCTTTTACGTCTAATAATTATTTGCGCATACGCTGACTATATTGAGAGGTATAATGGTAGGAATGGAATAATTAATTTTCCTTATTATCTACTAATGGAAGCGTATTTACTTATATATCACGCGTTTACCTGCATTCTAGCCCTATATTGCACTTGAACGTTTTGCTGCGAGTTACTACGCAAACTGCAACACGAATAATGTTTTTGCCAACATAACACAGAGGCTCTCTGTCAGCATTTCACATTCACTAGCTAAGCTATGCGTCAGAGTGCAGAGATATCAATCATAGTCTTAAGCATACATGTCGTTTCTCCCATACCAAGAAGATATTAATGCCGCTAAGCATGGAGAACCTAGAAGAGGAGGACAAGGTAAAACACAATGTTCATAAATCAGTGGCTGGTGTGCAGAAGTTATCAATCCTAAAAAAAAAATGAAAGGTGACTTACCAGCTTCTAGAATTTCTTGTTTTTCTGCAATCGGTTATTTACACGGTAAAGATTATATTCAAGTGAAACTTTCGAGTGTGCTTATTACTTGTCACTGAAAGTTATAGAAAAAAATCTGTGGACTTGACATTCAATTATTCATATGCTTCAATAGAAAACAAGCTGTCACAGTAACATAACTGATCTGAAAAATTTGTATTTCAGTTCAATATTTTCTATACTGTGCTGGTTAAGAACACCTGACAAAAATTGAAATCCAACTTGCGGAAAACCTAGTAGGACCACGCAGCTCTGCTCATTTGCTTTTTAGACTTCCCCCCTTTAACACCAATGCTCCCTGATTGTTAGCCAATAAAGAACGTTCTATTATTTTATAGTGTAGGTAAACCTTTTTTTCTGAGGATGGGATTCTTAGTCCCGAAACGTTGAATTTTAATTCTGTCGACTGTTATTTAATATTAGACTCTTTGCCTTAGATGTCAATAATTAGCACTTAAGAAAACTGCTGGTTTAATGATGACCTTTAATGGGTTACTTCAATGTTTCACGCCCGTTAACCTTGTTTATTATATCATCGTTAACCTTGCGCATTTTCTGGATTGTTTCAATACAGTATTCTGCCCCACATACATAATGTTTTCTTACCCTTGCAAATTAGAACTTCATATGCGCTTGTATGTTTTCATATTACTTTTTTCTATTTTTTTCCATTTCAAATGCAATTTATGTATTTATTGTTCAGTTTTTTAGGAAGCTGAATAAATTCTCGCTGGTATTTCGTCAACATTAATGCTCCATTTACAAAAAGTAGAAAAACCTATTACACCGACAGCATTCTCCATCACCAGCCAGTTCTTCTCCGCGTCTTTTTGGAAGTATTTGAATTCCATTTCAAAAAGATCAGTCCTATTAAGATATCCAGAAGCCTACCGATGTTCTGGTATCTTCAAAAAACTGTATAGGTGCTGCTCAGCAGGCCGTTTACCATGAATCAGAGCAAATGACAATCGGGCGGGGCAATAACTAGTGAATACGGCGGATGAAGTGGCATTTCCCAGTTAAACGTTTCCACGAAGGTTTTCACTCGTTTTACGTACGACATGTGGCTTTGCGTTGTCCGTTTACAAACTCACTTTGTAGTGTGCTCTCCTATAGCAGCCATTTTGCCTTCAATGCTCGACTCGAACGCCACAGGTGTTATTACTAACAATCTCTTGTGATGGTTTTGTCCTTTATAATTGTCGGACACAAATCTTCATGAAGTAATGACCCCAATCAATCTTCACCTTCATTTGTTTTAGCCAGAGCGGCAACATTAAAATGTTGCGTCCTGCATAACATCGTCCCCGTAAGTCTCCACCACAAAAATTCCGAGATTTTTTTTTTATTAAAGTAGCGCAGTAAAATTCTCATAAATACTCTGGCACATAGTTCGACATTCTATTTTAAGGAATGGAAAGATTTTTTTACACATCGGCGAAATGACACGTACTGAATTTCAAAGTTGTTTACAGTGCTTCCTTAAGGAGAATTTACCACGTGAAATTATCGTGTGAAGTAGCTAGCAAGAGCATATCCAGGGTCCTAATATTTATCACCCGCGAACGAAGTGAGAGATGTGACAGTGTTTTCGTTGAAGATTAAAGTGTATATATACAATATTTTATATTTGTTTGACCACCCAAAAAGAGGGATTAGGAGTTGAGTAATGTTCATAATTTTTGGCATGGAGTCAGCTGGGTTGATCTAGATGCGAAAAATGCCAAAACTGAAGAGTAAGATGGCCATCAAAAATGAAGGCGGTGAAATTTGCCCCCCCCCCAACTGTGGGTAATGGTCTTACGGCACGAGGCGTTCTAGTTATATAATTTATTGATGTGAAGAGAATCTTACTCTCGCTCATTTAGTTTCTATATTTTCAACGTAGGTAAGAATAGGACGTTTAGCCCCCCCCCTCTTTGCGAGTGTAAACTTATATTGTTTCTTACGCCCACCCTGGAGCAAAGAACAATAGTATTGGCAACATTTTACGAAGAATAAACTGTAAATGAATTATTCTGAGACAACTTCATCACTTTCAGGCTCGCTCTAGGCAATTTAGACATTTTCAGGGGCATTTCTCCCGCTTTTTTTGTCTTAAAAACTTTCTCGTTATGTTTTTATCATCGTACACAGATTTAGCTATCGAAATTTATCCAATTCTCGTGACTGAGGTTGGAATGCAATTAACGAAGTCACCAGCACACTGGCGTGTTTTTTATTTTAAACTTCTCACTCGTTCTAGCTAAATTACTGTGAATTCCATGAATATTATGCTTAAGTACCTGACGGTTGTACATAAAGTTCAGCAATTAGCATTGATCCGTCACAAAAAAGTTTTGAATATTGTTCATGGGGGCTCAGTGTGATCGTGACTGTAACATTGTGAAGACTTGCCTTGCTCGTGAAGAAACACAGCAGGACTAGCGATGTACTCACGAAGAAAAATAATTTGATCACTTCACAGCAAACTGACTTTAAACAGCTGGGGCAACATTTTTGTACGTGCATAGTTTCAACTTGGGAAATAGGATACTGACGCCAGAGACATTCTAGCCAAATCATTTACATTCACTTGCCTCAATCGTAAATATCGTTTCGTTCAACGAGATTGTAAAGCGACATATAAGGCAGGGTCCGCGAATAATCCTGGCCGAGCTACGAAGCCGAGGCGAAATGGGATTAATGGTAAAAAAAATATTTCTTGCACGTGAAAATGCAAATGTAAAACGCTGATGGGGTCCTGAATAACAACACAAAACACAGCTTGGTAATAGTGGGTTTACACTATTTTTGTTTTTACAATAGATATATTAAAAATATATTTTACTACATCAAGAATCCAATATATTGGAATATTTTTCTCCGGAAACATTAAACCCGATGCGTCTCTCATATTCTCGGAAGTATCACGCCCCGCCCACAGTCTAGACTCTTAGAATAGATTTCAGTCTTATGTATTTTTAAACCTAGCCACTAATTTGTCCCATGTAGTTTCTCGGAGAGAAGTGCACTTCTATGTACTCCGTAACAATCTAATACTGAGAATGACCGTTGTGTGTTTATAAATATGTATATGTTTATTTATATGTTCGGTGTCACGCGCTTAACGAAATACATCGGCAAAAATTAGCTCTGGCTTTCCTGGCTTCACCAGTTTAATCATCGACTAAAAGACTGTGCTGATCCTGCCAAGCTTCATAGGAAACTGATGGGTTGAAAATATTCCAGGTTGCTGATGATGGCACTCAAACAGGATATCTGATTCCGGTCTTTCTTTGACAAATATTAAGTCCACTCGGTGCAGATGCATACAGCTTCTCTAAGCAATCTCTTCCATCGTGATGTGTACTCTCTTCCTGGGGTAAACTCTATCAAAACTTAGTTTGCACTAATCGCCTTATTTTGACGGCATAATTATTGAGGTAAATGATATTCTTCAGCGGTCAGCACGAGCATAAAAATCACGATGATTTCTTGGCAGCAAATGGTTTTCTCCATTTTGGGTTCTTCTTTCAACAGAACAAGTTATTCTCCGAGTACAAGTTATATGCCACCCTCGAGTATCTTGGACACAGACCTCCATATTCATTAGAAGCAATATCGACTGTGGGCAAAGAATATTGCTAATCTATCAGTACTATATAATAATTCACGTCGTGTTTTTATTTTTTTATTTACTTATTTATTTATTTATTTATTTATATCTTTCCTGTCACGCTCTATGGGAATAAGATAGGAGAAAACTCAGATTTCAAAGTGTAAAAAAAAGTGGGATACCTTGCAATCTTTCTCTTCGGCGAAAAAAAGTTGGGTACCTTGCAATCTTTTTCTTCAGTATTAGATAAGGGAAAAATAGAACTAATAAGATGGGAGAAAATTCAGATTTCAAAAGGCGAAAAAAAGTTGGGTACCTTGGAATCTTCTTCTTCAGTATTAGATAGGGGAAAAATGAGGAAGCCCAAAAGACGGCGGGGGTTTTAGTGAAGTGTTAATTTTTTGCCGTCATTTATAATGACGGCACGGGCCACTTGTACTATAATAAGAGAGCTGTCTGTCCGTCCGTCTATCCGAAGCCTTATTTTTCCCCCATCTAATACTTAAGAAATAAAATTCAAAGTCATCCATCTTTTCTTTTTGCCGAACCGTATCCAGGATACGAACCCGGGAATTCCCGGGTTATTAGTGAAGGCCTGGTCACGGGCCTTTGTGAACTTGGTTGCTTTTGTGCACTTGGTGGACAATGTGGACTTGGTGAACTTTGTTAACATTGTGGACTCAGTGCACTTGTGGACTTCGTCAATTTTGAAGTAGTGTGAACTTCTTTCGATGGGATGGTAAGATATTTTCAAATGCATATTTCATGACTTATTCAAGAAAAGGGTTGCGTTTGGTGCACTAGTCGTTAGTAACAATGAATGCAGTTCTTGCTCTTCCAGCTTCTCTTGCCGTTTACTCTACATCGAAATTATATTTTCTTTTGGCTTACGATGTACACATTTTTTAGCAAATCAGCGAAGCGAAGAGAAACTAATTTTTTCCTGTATAGTAGACGTAGTACTTATTTAATCCAACTTCTTGGACGCGAAATTTTGTTATGCTGAAGCTATCTCCCTGTGTATTCTGGATACGCAGCGGAAATGAAATTCAGTGATGTTTCAGCGCTTACTTATAAAGTTTCTTTTTCTCTCTTTCTTTTCGCATGTTATGTAAGGAAGAGAAAGAGTGTGCCGAAGACGAATTGAAGTGTATTACTCAGTAGAAAGCACGTATCTCTTACGATAATTTGAGTTGGCCGTCGTAGCGTTTTCCTCTATATGTATTTTAGTAAGGAAAGCACATTCAATGAAGAAATGTAATCACAAATTTCTGGTAATGACGAAGAAGAAGCAAGTCAAAGACGAGAAGATTCCGCACCGGCCTATATTAATCAAATTTATGGATCTATTGTTGCGTGAATTTTTTCACGCTAGGGTCCACTAGTATTATAAACATATTTCACAATACGAACAGCAGGACATACTGTATTTGAATACGTTTCGTTGCCAGAGGCAACTTCTATTCCTCACTTTCGGTCAAAAACTCCATTTCATGAGTCAACTGTCTCCTAGCACAAGCCAATACAGTTTAATAGGGCTATATTGATATACCGTTCCCATTATTTCATGACTCTTGTTCTTTCTCAGTTTTTTTGTTTCTCTTCGTTCATAACTGCAATTACTAGGTACATTGATATCAAAGCAGATCTTGCCGGATAGTTCAATGTGGGCCTGAATTACCCAATTGCCGAACTAACTCTATTTTCGAACAAACAGTTATTATTTAATGTGATTATTATTTTCACCTATCAAATATAACTGTTTGTTCGGAAAAAAAAGTTAGTTTGGTAATTGGGTAATTCATATAAATCGATTCTAGCGAACGCAAGCCAAAATCAGAGAATTAGTTTATATATTTCAACTTTTCTTGACTACTGGATCGTTATTGCACTCTGCATGATTTCTGATACTACTGTAATTTGGTAATTGGGAAGACAATTTCGTTCAAAATGATATTCTTTCTGTTCAGATGCTCTCACTGTCAGTTGCTTCTTGGTTTCATCTGTACGTGTCGCAGCACACTGTTTACATTGATATTTATGGATAGCGCTACGAAAATTAAGTGGCTCAAAATTTATTTCAATTTGAAAACGTTTAACCTGCAAGTATAAAACCTTTTAATAAAGGCGATATACATTCTTTTTAGTTGTAACATGATGGTAAAAAATATGGTAAGTTTATAAAATTTATTTTGTACTCTTTAGTAGGAATCTTTAGCTTTGACTTATAGATATTGTTCAACGGCATACCTTACTTTGATGATGATGCCTTGATGATACTTCGGACGAGGTCCATTTGGCGTTACGCACGCTACCCATCTTGCGCAGAGGTGATGAGAAAAACATTATTAAATAACTAAATTGGAGAGAACCTTGCGACAACATATCCTTTAGGAAGGAAAGTTGTGCAGTAAGAAAATCAATAAAAAAGCAAATACGAGATGAGCAAACGATCAAGCAAGCTTTAATCCAACAGTTCTTAGTGTTTGTATCTTATTCCTACGGAACTATAAAGATTTTGTAAAAAAAAAAAAACTTAGTACGTTAAACAGGGGAGGGGGGAGGAGAGGTCGACTCCAATTTCAGTCCCAAATTTGTGAATATTTCCACTCTAAACACAATTGTTTCTAGAGAACCATTGCTCTTATTATTACTAATATCTAAAAAAAAAATTCGTTGCCAGCTACTGTCAGCCTCAGATGTAAATTTAATGTTAGGAACCTCGTTATTCAGGTAATCTAGGAATTCTGCGTCATGAGAATTTTCCCTAATTACTAGGAAACTGTCATCAACGTATCGACGATAGCATCCGAGCTTAAATTCAACAGCACAATCCAGGAGCCATTGTTTTTCATTTCATAAGAAGACATTCGTAAGAATGGGATTGACACCATTTTCTGCGTCGATGCTGTGAGTATGAAAAAAAAATAGTAAGTTTTAAACAAAAAAAGAACATTTATCATAGCTAACAAAATATGCTCTTATAACTTCTGTCTCGTCAGATTCAATGCGGGTTCATTATTGCACAATTGATTGAAATCGGTACTGGCTCTTTCGTCTATCGGAAAGCTACTGAAAAGTGATTATTGTCAGAGCTTGCCATCTTGCACTAATATCAGATATGAATTCGTAATGCTGCAATGAAGCAAAGAGCATCTCGAACTGTAGCCATGCTTCTGGCGATAGAATCAAGATAAGCCATTCGAAATTTGGCGAGTTAGTAGCCAATGGGATACAGCATCGGACGCTGAAGTTCTTCGGTCTCATGAACGCTCGGTAGGTCGTAGAGTATGCCTGGTCTAGAATTGGAGAAACAGAGATCATCGTAGAGCCCAGGATCAATGGCTCCCTAAGATTTTAACGATGACAATATGCTGTTGCGCGTATATATTAGAGTATCCTTAAGCCCGTCTTCAATGATTCGTTTCATTTTAGATGAACTGCTTAGTCTATCATTTCTTCGTCGTAATCTTTTTTATTGAGAATGACAGCTCAGTTCCTTTTATCAGGTCTCATTATCTCTCCAAGGAAGATACGTTTAAGTCAAGTGTGACTGTTGGTCTATTTGTATGTCTGTCATCAAGATAACTCAAAAAGTTATTGACGGATTTATACGAAATTTGCAGAAATTGTTAGGTATGTCAAGAGAAACAAATAATCAATTTTTGGTGAAGATCCTTCCGATCGTTTGTTCGTTTCGTTGTCTGCCTCTTTTTTTCGTCATTCTAACATATGTCTAAAAGTCTGGAACGGATCTTTATGAAATTTTCAGCAATAGTTAAAGTTGTTACTAGGAGCAAATGACCAAATTATTGGGTTGATCTGCAGGTCCGTTTGTTTGTTCGTCTCTATCTTTGTCAAAATGTTTGTAATACAGAAATCAAAAAGTTACGGAAGGATCTTCTAGAAAATTACAAAAGCTGCTATTACTGGATACAGCACGATGAGCAAGAGGAAATCCTAGTTTAAGGATCAATTGGAATTTTCCGTTGACATTGTCTTGCGTGTCGGAGAAATGTGCGCTCACAATGCTCTAGTTACTAGTGTTCCATCATCGCTAAGGGTTTCCAAAATTATTAGAGGTTTCTTCTTCATTAACATTATCACCAAGTCTATAGCGGCAGAAAAAAATATCGCTTTTGAAAATTTCTCTCACTTCAGACTTACAGATATTGATAATGACTTGAGCCAAGACATTGCTTGAAATAAATGCTTTATGATTATTTTGCTTAAGCTGCGTAAAAAATTGTAAGATTCTGTAGCGCTTTGAATGCTTGTAAGAACCATTCAAACTTTTGCTAGAGCTTAAAATTTTTTGTTAGGGCTTAAAAATACTTGCTAGCGCTCAAGTTGTTCCCGCAAGTAGCTTACGTCAGTTTTTCGGAGACCTTTTCTAATTTAGGGAGTTATCGTTTACCTACCTATTTATGTATTGTGCGCAATAAGCCAACAACATACGATAATTGTGCGTACATAAGGCGTCTTTTTGTGGCCACATTCGTGATCACAATCACTGTGATCATGATCATCGTGATCACTGAATAGCGCAAGAACGGCCAATGATTTTGAGATGAAGCCAGAGACGCCACGTATATTTGAAAATTTGGATTCCAATTGTATCTACACAAAAGATGGTACGGAATGTATTTTTAAATTTTTGTTATTTATTTTGAAGTCAATGGATACTGAACAAGCAGTATTTAATGCATTTTGAACACACAGGCGCACAACTAAGAGCGTGGACACACGTACGCCGAAATTACATTGCAACACAACTTAGTATCGATTGCACAGTTATACAATAAATCTCGAACTAAAGCGAATATTAAACGCAATGTAAGGTTCGAGTTTTTTTTTTCAGTTTGTGCGTTATAACAAACAGCAACGGTGGAGCTTTTAGAATACCTCCTACTTTTGTGTTAGCCTAAAGTTTCAATGACGCACAGTTTTAGCGAGACATTAAAGCACAATGAGTAGTAGTCACGGCAACGAGACCGCCGAAAGGAAAAGTTGCCTGACTGAGCAATTTCTGCGATAGTGTGCCCACGCTTTAACGAAACTACAATGCTGGAAGTCAGTAATACAAACAATCATGATATTTATATAAAAACATCATGAACTTTGCATTTCAAAATTTGAATTTTTGCTTGTTTAACGGCTGGAATTACTTTTTGATCATGCACGACTAGCCCGCTAGTGAAATCACGGTTCGATCAATTTTCGCCAATGATCACGGTTGATTACTATCAGAATCACGTTAAAAATTGGTCACAAAAATACGCCAATAGACACTTCATGCACTTTACGTTTCGCTGTGGCAAAACTCTGCAAAAAAAAAATATGGTGTGGCTTCAGTAGCTTTTCATATGAAGAGCCTCATTTTTCCAATAAACTTACAAACTTTTTTTCAAACTAGCCTATGGCGACTGAGTTTGTATAAGGACGGAAATTTACTTACAATTTCTAACTGACTTTTGCAACTGTTGCTTCTCTTGAAAATAATTTAAATGTTCTTTCCATTCCGTTCCCGAAACCATCAATTACTAATTGAGGGAAATTTGTAGGCTTAGAAAAGCAGAAAAAAGGCTAATTCCATGATACGTGTTACACTTTGTTACCTAGAGCGGAACTTCGAAGGTCTATGCCCCGAACAATGCCCGCTTAGAGTTGTTTTCCGTGTTGACATAGCTCCCAAAATCTTTGAAAGGCTATCTATTTTTGTTTGTTAGTTTTCAGTGCTTATAATAAGAAAATGCTGTTGCTTATTTTGCTTTGTATTTTTTTCCGCCTTAAGTTTATGCTTAAATTCGCCAACATAAGTGCTTATGCTTTATGTTATGCTTGCTTATTTTTACTGCTTAAAGCGTTTAAACCGTTATTGCTCAATGTCCGGGCTCTAATAATGACGAAGAAACTCTAAAAATGTTTAAACTCTGAGCGATGGTAAAACAATAATACTAAGACCTTAAAGCGGACATAACCCAAATGAAGACGGAAATGGCCCAAATGAATATAGACCAAAAACTTCACCAATATCGTGAAAGCCCACAGGCTATACTTCTACCAAAATGTTTTGACAATTGAGTCCTAATTGGACCGTTCGACAGCTACTTTATATTTCTCCGAAATATTGTACTTCGAAAATTTTGTTGATATTGCGGTTCTCAAGTGTAATGATTGCTAAACCTACGCATGTTCCAAAACGTGCATATTGAGAAAGAACGTTATTAACGAATTAAACTGGAATATGGTGGATACGATATTTACACAACATTGTTTACAACCGTTTCTTGCAAGGAATTTGCTGTAGTTTTACTAACTAACAGTGGACAGGGTCCCATATTATAGAAAAAGTTTTGAGGGTGATAGTACACGCCCTATACATACATGATGTCAGTGCGTCGTGTGGTATACATTTGAATCCACAGAATAAGAAAAGTAAACTAAATTCATGTAGCTGATTTTATTTGCTGTCCATGGACGCGCAAACGTTTATTTTTAATAATAACAAAAGCAGCACTCCTAGTGTGCTGACCTCCGATAAGCTACGCTATTCTGCAGGACAAAATGATGGACAAACCAATCTGTTCCTAGCGACAATCCTAACAGTGCCTGTAAATATCATGAACATCCGTCCATAACATTTTGAGGGGTATTGGAAAAAAATTCCACTTGAAGAAAAAAGCCCCGGTAGGAAAATAACGTATGAAACATTGAATGCGGAAAAAACGAGAGGAAAAGTGTTAAGCCTGTTACGTATCCCTTAGTAATTTTCAAGCAATTCATAACAGAATAAATGAAATTAAACTGTACTAAGCTTACCTTGCCTTTACACCTTTATTGTTCTCACATTCAAAATTTTATACAAAAAGAATCTAATATAAAGAAATCAGTCATTATACAGTACAAAAAAAAAATGAGAACGTGTCCATCTTAAAGTGAAACACCACTTATGAGACACCTGCCTACTAAAAGTCATAAACGTCAATCGGCATCTATTAAGCGATAAAATAATGTTAATAATACATACAATACATATCTAATTTAAATAGCTTGTGCCGTATTTGGGGTTAAAACTCGCATAGTCATGTTACTCACAGGTCGCAGTAAAGAATTTCACCAGCGCATCACGGTCACAAAGTCTACATCGCACCGACCCACTCCCGTGGTTTAACATAATCTCGCCCGCCGCCAGGGCACGAATCCTGTCCCACTCCAGAGCATCAATGATTCCTGTCACGGCCCATCTGCCGGTAGGTCTCAGATTCCAAGTGGTCAGCGTGCCACTACCAGGAAAAAGGCGTAAGCTGTGCGTCTCCAACCCCCGGGCACTGATGAACGCCTCCGCTCATCCACGCCGCGCTGGGGAAGGACGCTAAAAACAAGAAGGCAGAAGTCCAGCGTGAACCGGTCTGACACCTCGATCAGCGGCCTACCTCCCGAAACAGAAAAGAAAGTATTGAGGCCCCCAACAACTCCACAAAACCAACCTCGTCAGCAGGAACTGCGGGAAGCTGCAATATCCCCCGCGGAGAAGGCACCCGGGACCCCTGGGTCTGTGAAGAACAAACATACCGTGGCCGGGAAGGGGCCTGCTGGTTACTCACAATCACAATACTTCTACCTCCAGCAATAACAACCTAGTACACTGTTATAGACGTATGTTCATTGCACTAATTATAATCAAGAATTATTGTTGTTCATAGATATAATATTTATGACCCAGTTTTAAAACTACAAAAGTTAAGGAATTTTCGACTATAACTAGAACAAATATTGCCTTTGTACATTAACACCGAAAAATAAAATATTCTACCTAAAACACAGAAATATTGCACTGACTGAGGCTATAGACTAGTTTCATTGCGGTGCAGTGGCACTTTTCTTTAGAAGCACATCAATAATGGCCAGCTTGATACAATACAATT
>LQNS02277097.1:38846030-38861055 GCA_001587735.2 Parhyale hawaiensis | reverse complement strand
ATTGGAAGTGAATAGTTTTGAAAACATCAATAGATTAACCTCATCATTATTTGATTTTTTTACTATCCCTCATAATGTAGTTTGCGACAAATAAATTCTATGGTGTGCTCTAGCACAGTTAGGAATCATGTAATCAAACGACTCTATATTATAGGAGGGAAATTTCAATAAAATTCGCACAGAAAAAGGCTAAATTATCACGGAAACGAAATTTATTTTGGTTACGTAATATTAAAGCAAAAGTCTGTACACAACACACAAACTCAGATAATGCGCAGTCTTAATTACGCTAGCTATCCAAAAGCTGAGGAAACTGCCGCAAATGCACATGATATTTTGCTCAGAACCGCGCCTCCCTATTCCCACGTGAGATGGTCCGATGGGCAACGGACGTCGAGCTCCGTTCATCTAAACGACGTTGTTTTGGCTACGGACAGATCATCCCATCAAAAATACATCTAACAAGCATAATAATATAATAGATGCTACCCATGGCCTTCAAAAGTAGTATCAAGATCAACTCGGAAAGCGAACTGAACAATCTAAACGCCGGTAGATGTCTCTGGTGGCGGTTGGCATAAATTCGCGCGTTTGACCAGCGTATCGAGCGCAAAAATGCTGCATGCTCCGTCTCGAAATTTGCCGCAATAACGGGAGTGTGCAGGTTTTTAGACGTCCACTCAGTGCCCAAAACTCAGATACTCGTTCTGTAGGCTGGCGCGTGGCATCAGCATAATGAAAGGAACATTGTCGTGCGTCACTCGATTGGGCAGTGTTTGCTGTTGACGGTTCATCATAAATTGCTGGCAAGTAAAGGCATGCAAAGGCGCTCAACTCAACTCCACAGGCGAAAGAATACTATTGTCGATTAAGGATGATACGTATATCCATGATTGTTGAATCCAACGATGCATACTTTTTGAGATTAGGACCGCAGCGCTGCTGCTGCTAATGATGTCCCAGCTTAGGTAAACATTTTGCAGTTGCGTCGCAGCACTGAACATTGCTGACGGTTTGCTTCACTGACGCACAACTCCACTGACGAATGGCAGCATTATCGACGATTAAGGACGGTAAATTCAGGATTTTGTTTATAATCATGCATTATTTTTAATGTTAGGGATGGAGGACTGCTTCTGCAAATGACGTCACAGCTTTGGATTGCAAATGACAGCAAAAAAAATTGCGCGGACGAGACTATGGATACAAGTTTAATGTTAAATTTATTACAAGGTATGTATAAAACAAAGCATTGCCGACAGTTGCGACCTAGATATTCGTGTTCAGTGCATCAATGTATATTAGGTTAATGGTCTAAAAGGTCTGACTTCCATGGGAGGGTAATAGAAAAATGTAACGAATTTTCTTCTATTTTACGTCTGAAAGCTTCCTTACTTATAGCTATATGTACAGTGCCGCTCTATTAGCGTCGTGCATGAAGCTTGCTAGGCTAAGGCCTAATTAGTACCAGGAGTTGTACAAATTTCGAGGGTTACTAATTTTTATATCATATGTTTGATGTCTTGCTCGACCTACCTGCTATGTCTTGCTCGGCCTATTTTGATGAAAATGATTCGTTAAGAAAATTATATTGAGCCTCGTTAGACATTGTGGCAATTTTGTCGGGCTCCGGTGTCAGCGTTAGGCCCCATCCGCACATGTATGTACCACGCCACGCAACACGCTTGTGCTTTCTCCTTAAATCCAGCTTTATATCTGTATTTTCTTTGTTCAAACGGTCACACAAGAATCTAATGTCATTTGAATAAACATAGGGTTTGTCAGAGTACTTACAAACGGCTATAATGAAGGCACATAGAAATAATTATCTTATTCATACAGCGAAATATAATTTTCGAACTCTGTGTTTGACAAACTGCCGCGCTGGTATTTTCCAACAGGTTGGGTCTGCGTCCATCAGAAAATTTGGGGCTTTGCCTCTTGTGTTTATCAATCAAAATCGCACGGCAAACGCAAACTAAAAAACAAAGTGACCCTCTGGATGAGGCTTCAGAGTACGGCACCGCACTTACGAACTACTTCAAGATGAATATCTTCAGAATTGTTATGATGCTGCCAAAAGAAACTGTAATAATGCATTAGAGAGTGGCACTTCACTTAGAAGCTATGTACTTCATGAAGAATAATATATCCTAAGAAATACTACGGCATTAAGAATGACGAGACTGCCGAAACCAACAGAAGAAATGCTTTGAAAATGATCGACAACGACTATCTCATTTGAAAATAAACTGAAAGAATCCAATCGAAGTCTACCTTTTTATCCTCTGATTTCTGTACGAAGGAACCAAGTCTTTGAAGCGCTGCAGAAGTCAACATATGTACGGAGCAACTTAGCCCATTCGTTATCAACTTTTTGTTCCGGAACATTGGTAATAACAACCCCTACGCACAGTCACAGTCGTTCGTATGGTCATAATTCCAACTAGCGCTCGATAGCTCCATCTGTACGACATCGCACGATGGCAAAATCGGAAAATCGCAAAGTGTACCCAAGTTCTGAGGTGAAAGCTCCCAAATTATAAATGAGTGAAAATAAGTTCGCAACATGAGACCAGCGCCGTTACATTGCGAGAGTGGCCATTAGCGTTGGTTGTTACATCTGTCAAGTAGCTACAAGAGACTCTATTCTCCTCTGTATGCGTTGTAGTCGGTGATCAATATTGATACAGATAGGAGTATTCTCCCTATGATCTATCGTATTATGATTCAATGGAATCTGTGATTGCTAAAATTGACATTTTTGATTTATTGGCAGTCGATTACCGCTATGAGCAATAAATTTATTAAAAGGCAAAAACTACATACAGCGATATACAATAGTCGATAACTTTTTAATAAATTTATTGCCCATAGCGATAATCGATTACCGATGAAACCAAATATGTAAATTTTAGCAACCTCAGATTTCATTCAATTATACAGAAGAACCTCGACACACGAAATGAATTCGCTCCAGGACAGCCATCGTGACTAGAAAATATCGCAAGTCGAAGACATATTTTAAATAATTAATAAATAACGTGCTAAATAATATGCAAACGCATATGCATGAGTAATTAATAGATACATTACCTAATGAAAAGTTGAAATAAAATTGAAAAAAAAGTGCACTCACCAGGTTAGCAGTGACGTTATGATGCGATGGGAGTGGTGTTGAGTGGGACGTTCCTATTTGTTCCTATCGTAACTAGAAGTAATTATCGTAAGTAGAGGTACATATAAAACAAAACTAAAATGCCTCAGTGGCGTAAGACCATCACCCGCGGTAGGGAGCAAATTCAACGAAGTCATTATTGATGAAAGAGGCTAGAACACGGCCCCATTCCCAGGGATTGGCTCTTCAATAATAACATAGGAAAACTAGAATGCTCTGGCAGTGCATACCTCCGCCAAGCAAGGCAGCGGTAACGACAAATTCAAATCGGCTCTAAAACCATGATTTTCTTTGCATCAACATCAAAATCTGATCACTTGTTTCGTTTGATAATATTAACAGTGTCTAATTTTCTTGGAGATCCGTTCAAAGCTTTTTTAATTATGCTGCTAACAAACATTTTAACAAACATAAGTCAAACACACAAACGGACCAATCGATCAGCACCAATATGTAATCAATTATGTCTCTGAACATTACTAATAATTCTTGAAAACTTCACAAGTATCCATCCATAATTTTCGAGTTATTGCGCTAATAAACATAAGTCAAACACACAAACGGTCCAACCGTTCATCACCAAAATTTAATCAATCATGTCTTTTAACATTACTAACAATTTCATAAGATTCATCTATAATCTTTTGAGTTAGTACGCTAACAAACATACACCTTACACCTTTACACACCTTTATTTATTCTCTTTCATCATACACAGATATACAGATTAAAACAAGGTATCAATAGAGAATACGCCCATCTGAAAGTAACAACTCTTATGGGACGCTGAGACCCTAAATGACGTTAGGTAACCTAATAAAATCTTTGTTCGTAGGCATTGTCAATATTAAAAACTGCAATCTTTGCACGTACATCAGCGATACATTTTACCTTAATCGTGGCAATAAAATAAATCAGGACCTCACATTTAGTATTCCTGCGCAACACGCATGTACAATAAATAATTGTAGTCAACATTCGTAAAGCAATAAAGATCAATAAAGTACATTATGCAATCGGCAGTTTACCAACTTAGGCATTCTTGTAAATAGTACATTACATGTAAGATTGCGCTTGATTGCAAGATCCGTGTTGGAAAAGAGACATCAGAGGGTACTCTTGGATAAAGTTAACCCGAGATGAGAAGAGTGGGGCAGAACTCAAGGGTTTCAGCTTCCGCATAAAATCAAACACAGCGACAAACAAATGAAAGAGCAAACAGATCATCACAAAAACTTTATCACTTAGTCTGTAATAAACTGAACAACTCATATAAATTTCATGAAAATCCGTCCATCACATTTTAAGTTATGGCACAAACAAAAAATAGGAGGACAAGCAAACAAACGGATGGACAGATGTTCACCAAAAGTTAATAATCTGTTCCTCCTAATATACCTAACCACCCATGTAAGTTTCATCCAAATCCGTCCATAACTTTTTGAGTTATCTTGGTGACAGACAGACAAACCCGACGAAAATATAACCTCCTTGGCGAAGGTAAAAATAGAACGTTCGAACGTTCGCCAGACGATCTGCCGCGGTGGATGTAAATTCGCCCCGTTGAGGAAAATTCAACGTCGTCATTTTTTATGGCCAGCTAGGTCTAGTTTTTTTCTTTTTTGCATGGGTCATATCTAGGTCAACCCACCAAACTCCTCTCAAGAAACATTCTAAGCATTGCTGAACTCATTCGACCACTTCTTGGGTGGACAGAAAAATACACACGTATATATATATACTTAAATCTTCAACGAAAACATTATCACCTCTCTGACTTCGTTCGCGGGTGATAAACATTGTAAGTCGAAGATATCGTAAGTAGAGACAATCGTAAGTCGAAGTTCTACTGTAATACGATACATCATTCCATCCCACGGGGAAGGGGAGGAGGAATAAGCCTGTGTCAATAAAATACAGAGAGGCGTCAGAAGTAAAAATGTAGTGTTTTAAACGCTAGTATAGAAGGGGCCTAAGACAATCACCCGCTGGAAATGGGGAGGGAGGAATTACAAATTCAACCCCATCATTTTTTATGGCCAGCAGCTAATTCTAGATTCTTGATATTTTTGCATCTCAGTCAACCTACCTGACTGCCGGGTAAAGAGTGTGATGATGGCGCAACTCCTTTTACCTCCTTTCGGGTGGACAGACAAATAAACATACCGCCGAACCGCAAACAAAAACAGTACCACCACTTTTCGTTTCTCTCGCTGGTGATAATGAGATGAAGCTTGATAGAACTGGCAATAAAACTTATCAGCGAGGCCCGAGCGCACCCTCGCGCACCACCAAAGTGACCAAAGGCACAGAGAATTCTGCCTGTCCAGTCCCTGCCTTTCAGCGGTATCGCTAGCCTGCCGCGGCACACGCATCGCACAATTGCATCCGTAGCATTAGTGCTAAAATTGCGATGCAGATGCCAATTATGCCTACCTCATGTCCAAAAATGAAATAATTTGCGTCTCCTGCATCATAATTATACAAAATAACCAACATAATTAAGTAGTAATGTTAAATGTAACTGCTAGCATCTTTTATGCAGGGTAGGCACTGCCTGCCTTGGCGACCCTGACGGCCCGTGCCTGGTTATATAAGTACACAAAATGTAAGCCAGAGTTGTTAACGAAAAAATACGATATAACTCAACTCAACAACTAATTTGAAAGTTCTCTCAATCTTAATCGAAACGTTGGGCATAATTATTAGTGTGGACTCTGAGAAAAAGTTTTTTCTTCCAGTGTGTGTGTGTGTGTGTGTGTGTGTGTGTGTGTGTGTGTGGTTTAATGCGATTCTGGTGCAGCTGATCGGATGCAACGAAAGCGAGGTGTAAGAAAATTCATGTCACATGACACTCGAGACTTGCTGGGATTGGGCTTCCGCCACGACAAGTGGCACCCTAACATCGCAATTGGTAACGTCCCAAAAGTGTACAGAGATCCAGAGCAACAGTGACTCGTGGGCGCCACATGGGTATCAGGGTGCAAGATGGGCAACTGCCGAGTACCACTGGACATAATGTGGGGTCATACTGGGGTGCCCAACCCTCGACTGCCCCATATTATGACCATCTGGGGCCAATTAGGGTGTTATTAGCGTGGGCGAAATGTCATGCTGTCCAAATGGGTAAAATGCAGGCGTTACCCCTAAACTTAATGTATGCTACATCACTAATATTGTGGGCCTACCCATATCAGACCTATGTGGGACATGTAGGTTCTGCCAATGTGGGTAGTGATGATTATGCTTCCCATGTGAGTAATATATTGGCTATCCAGCTAAATCCTACATTTCCAGCTTAGTGGGTCGTCCCACGTCAGACTCATGCGGGTTTGTCCAGTATCAGCAACGTATGGTTACTTAATCCGACGTTAGTAATATAATGGGTGGTCCCACATCAGATCCATATGCACTCATATGGCTTTTTTCATTGTGTGCCACGTATGGTGATTCCCACAAGGGTGTTTAAATGAGCTTCCTAGCAATATCCCACATTAGCACTACATTGGTCCTCCCACATTATACCCAAAATAGGCTCATGTGAGATGCCCCATTGAGGTGAAGTATGTTGATTCCCACATGGGTACCAAGTCTGCTTCCCAGCTATATCCCACATTAGAAACTTACTGGGCCTCACCACATCAAGCTCATATGGGGTCATGTGGAAAACGTGTTGTAATCCAGCTAAATCCCATTTTTGAATTTAATGGATCTTTCCACTTCAAACCCATTTGGGTTCATGAAACCCTGGGCGCGAAAGGGTAGCAGAACGCGGCGTGGGGCCGAAACGAGAGTTGGTACGGGTCCACGGGTCGAAAACAGCGGTGAACAGCCTGACCTGAGCCCTGAACACTTCCATAACGGTGCCGGAACACCTGGTGGGCTGGTAGCTGGCTGGACACGTACGGGTTTTTCTGTGTATTATGTGCAATACTTCCTACTGTCAACATTTTTATTCTGCTTCTCGTTCCGTCAATACGCTCGCCCTTCCGTCTGCACGTTACGCTTACAGTTTTGTGAAACATTACGTATCGATGATACGGAACCGGGAACAATAGGAACAAGGTTTAAGCAGCTGTTCAAAACTTGTAACAGATCACAGATGTGGTGTCTGACTTGGAGAAGAATATAATTTATTTTCACACTCCGCATCTATGACACTAGTTCGGCTGTAAATTAAGGACGAAACTGGTGTTCCTTGACATTTCAAGGCCGATTTCGCGGCCAGTCAATACTTAAGTTTATTTCTAAAAACCTTATAAATTTCATTCATATCAGGAATTATTGATTACTTTAGCCCCCACTCTCCTCCCCCCTCTCCTCCCCCCCCCCCCCAAACCACAGTAGGCTTCTTTGTCCAGTGGCCCACAGTAATATTAGTTTGGCAGTAACCTCTCATTACCATTTTACGCATATTAAGACTACAGAAAAAGTCCGAAAACCGCCACTAGTCAAGAATGTCAAAGTTTATTAATAAATATAGCGCACGCGTCAGTATGCTCGTGGCAGCGGCGTCGTGAACAGCTGCTTCTGTCGTGCAGAAATAAGGAGGGGAAAAGGCAGGCGCACTCTGTACTATGAAAAAAATATTTCGTCGAGCTTACGCAAACAATTACGGGAGCAAAAATGCTGAAGATTATAGTAATATTTAGTTATTCCGTACTTTCAAACAAACATTTTGTATTATTTCTTAAAGAAACTGTTTTTGTTTTTTACAGATGTTGCTGTAGAAGTAGCTATAATTTTTCTCAAAACAAAAGTCGCCAATTTTGAGAAGCGCGATAAACAAAACGATTAAATGCATTTAAAGAAAAAGATGATACATATTGGAATACAAATAAAAAATAGATACCATAAACATCCAAGTTTTTACAGAATAGGGGAAATTGGAAGATGCCGTGCAAAAAAAAACGATATCTCTCATAACATTCGCTTTAATTTTTTCGGCGAAATTAATTAGTTGCTGCACATGTCAAATTAACACAGCAATAATTCGGCGAATTCAATGACCGATTCATAAATAGTAATTGCATTAAGTCAACTAAATCTTAATCGGATGAGATTGTTTAAATAGCAAACTACGTTGCGTACGGGCGCAGACCTTCAATGCGACTCGATACGACAAAGAGCACCAGTTATTATAATCCAGTCAATTACAGCTACTAACTTCGTGACAGTGAAACACGCTTGTTCCAGAATTTGTCCTTTTGTGTAAAACTGTCGCAATTATTGATGCTGTTATTGTCGACATCAAGTTTTTGTGATCTTACAATCACATTGTATTGGTTAGAATTTTTTTGTGTGTGGGTAAAAGTGTCACAGTTATTTATTAACGCTATTATTATTATTTTCCGACCTCAAAATCCTGTTTCGTTCGTTCACAATTTTTTTTATCTAAGCGCGATGATTGTTGATGCTGTTATTATCGACATTAAATTTATGCAACCGTAAAAACTGCTTTGTTTATGCAGTACTTAATTGTTACCTGAAATTTTCGCCGCGAATGATCCTACCATTCATTATTGGCATTGAATTTACGAGACTGTGAGACTGTGAGGCATTCGATAATTACTGCAACCATCAAAAAAAAGTTTTGTTTCCGCAGAACTATTATTATTGACCCAAAACTAGAGGGTCAATATGTACAGTATATTGCAGAAATAAACGAATAACTGTACAGCTAAGGTTTATTGTAACACATTAATGCAATAGCCATATTAGGCATCTAAGTTGTCATTACTGAAGCTATTATTATTACTACTATTTTTATTATTACGAGACCACCGGCAACCCTTTGTTCACTTGGTTTTGAAAATATATATTTTAATACATCTTAATATCTCCTCGAAACAGATCACAATTCTACAAAGTCCACCAAATGCGCTAGATCCTCAAAGTCTACTGTGTTCACAAAATCCCCAGCCCAAGCCCATAATAATTAGTAAACCATTCCCATGTTCGTATCCTGGAAACTGTTTTTTGCAGGTTTCGGACAGAAGGACGGACAGGCAGCTCTCGAGTCCAGATTTGCATTTGTTTGTGGCGACCAAATAAAAAAAAGTTTCAATCATGTCCAACTATTATTATTGACATAAAATTGTCGTCAATCATCACACAATTATTACAGGCATTAATTTATTACCAAGGTGAAAGTACGTTTTGTTTGTATAGCATTTCCGTGGTACGTTGTGAGAACAATGTAAACTAGACCACCAAACGCAACCCTGTTATTGAATGAGTCATGAAAATACGTACATGAAAAACATCTTACCATCCTATCAAAAAAGTTTGCAATTCTACAAAATTCATCAACTCCACGAAGTCCACAAAGTCCACCAAGTCCACAACGTCAACCAAATCCGCTAAGTCCACCAAGTGCATTATGTGCATAAAGGCCACCAAGTTCACAAAGGCCCGTGCACAGACTAAGAAAAACACAGACTGGCAGTTCTTCAGTATTTTTCAAGAAAATAGTGCCTGAACGATGACGTCACAGTCCTCATTTTGTAGTTTTCAACATAAGTTGGTATACAAGATACAAGTTCTATCTGCATAGCTCCAGCCGTTTGAAATTTCATCGATGTTTCTTGGATACAAAACTCTGAAGCTAGACGGCTTTTAAATTAAAGTAGCGACTTGTTATCTAATATCCTCTCGTTTCGCCCAGTCCATATATTATTCTCGTCAAAAAAATTGTTTAGGGCACAACGCTGATGGCTTAGCGATGACGTAATAAAAGCCCCAGGAAAAGCTGAACTGCGCTTAGAAGCTGCCCGGCTGTGTTCTCATCTTAGTCTGTTGCCCGTACCCGAGTCTATACTAACTAATTAGCCATTCCCAGGTTCGTATTCTGGATACGGTGTTTGGAGGGCTTCGACCAGATGGAGTGACAGACGGACAGGCAGCTCTCCTATTATAGTATAGACTAGTGGCCCGAGCCGTCATTATAAATGACGATAGAAAATTAGCACCTCTGGAAAACCCTCGTTGTCTCCTGTGCTTATTACTGTTCAGAAGGCTTCATTAATGAAAATTCAGCATTCTGCCTGAGGTAGTGGGAAGTATGTCCTGAAATTTTGTGAGACTAGGGGCACTAAAACCCTCCCAAAGAGGGGTCAAAGGGGCGGGGACATGGGGGAAATTTATCAATTATGGACTGATTGTTCTAAAATGTGCACATTAAACGTATTTCTTAAAAAGAAACACATTTTGCCCCCACAATTTTTTGGGATTTTCTTTAAGCCTTAGTTTATGAGATAATAGGAAATATATATACCTATATAATAGGACCTCCAAAGAGAGGTTCTAAAGAGGGGGCCGACGGGAGGGGGCAAAAATCATGAAATGATGCATGCATATTAATTTGGATGCTTATTCAACATGAATACAGCATTAAAATTTCAAATTTCCTTCATAGAGCAAAAAAGTGCATTATATGACATCTCGCCACACTATCTTACATTTTTTGCCTCTCCTGTAAAATGTAACTTCTCCACCTAAAAATGAAGTCATTGAGTTTCCATCCTAGGAGAAAAACAAAGACAGATTTGGAATCCTTGCAACATTCCCAAGAAAACTGCACAGCCAGATTTTCCATTTTGGCCCTCATAT
This sequence comes from Parhyale hawaiensis, assembly GCA_001587735.2. Taxonomy (NCBI): domain Eukaryota; kingdom Metazoa; phylum Arthropoda; class Malacostraca; order Amphipoda; family Hyalidae; genus Parhyale; species Parhyale hawaiensis. Next base: position 38,850,266 of record LQNS02277097.1, on the reverse strand, counting down.
TTTTTTTTTTTTTTCATCACAGCTCAAAACCGAAAATTTGGCTTGTTTTTACTATATATCAGTTAGCGATTGAAAAGAAAACATATCAAAAGAAAACAACGTAGAAAATGAAAAGTTCGGCTGCATAGTTTTGTTGGGAATATTTCAAGGATTCTAAAACTGTCATTGTTTCTTTTTTCCCAGCATGAAAACTTATTGACTTCTATTCTTTTGAAATTTCTAAAAATACATATATATACCTGCACATATATTTTCCATTGTCCCTATGGCTAAGACCTAAAGCAAAGAAGTTGCTCGAGCAAAATGTGTTTCTTCTTTCAAATTACATATACTGTGCAAACTTCAGAAGAATCGGTCGACGAATAAAAAAGTTTGCTGAAATCTACTGTAGGTTGATCCCCTTAAGTGACAGCATAAATCACAAAGCTGCTCCTTGGATGGCCGTAAAGCCTGTGGAGACAAAAATTTCATTTCGGTGAAATTTTCTGCCGTCGAAATGTTCTGGAGCAAAGCCCACCGTCCGATTCTCTTCGTCTGTACATTAATGTACAGATGGTTGCTCTCCGAAGCAACGATTTCTCAAACACCCTATGTAAAGGTGAGATTTAGCCAAAGTATTTTCGTGATGCTTGTGTATTTCACTTTCTTGTGGAATGCTTTATGAGTCGAGTTTATTTTCTGTATTATAGTAAAGAAATGTCTATATTGGCTTACGAAGGTATTATATTTACGGCTTTTTATTAATTAACTCTATGTGATAATTTGCGAAGTAGCTATATAAGTACTTACAGCCAAATCTTGTCACCCTCAAATGAAAACAGATATACGGAAATCAGGCCAAGTCAGAGGTTCTGGTAACACTATGGAGGTAATACAAGAGGAGGAAGCATAAACTCTCTTTCACAGGTGGTAGAAAGCGGTGAAATGGCTGAAATGTAGTGGCTGAAACTGGCTGTCGAGAGAGCTCAGGGACGGCTTAGCCTCTAAAGAGCTTCAAAATCGGCAGGAACTTTCAAAAGAATAGTTGGAAGAGCATAGAGTGAATTCACCTAACTCTGGTATCCCGCTCAGCGTTCATACCTTACCAGACCCTAGCATAGATTCTCCATTTTTGTCTATCAAATCCGAGACGCGAAGAATGAATGAATGAATCCGTAGGTATAAGCCAGGAAGTTTAATAGAACCAGGTAGCAACGGTTACATAGATCGGATGCTAAAATTCTTCTCTAGCTGAAGCCTAATTGACAGAGCTTGGAACTACCGGATGAAATTCGGTATTTCGGTAGTACCGGCGGTATTTTCATTTATCGAAATACCGAATCTTTTCTGAATCTTTTACCGGTACCGATGCTGAATGGATATACCGAATGACTTTCGTCAGTACATTTGAATTTCCTGTGCCGCCAAAAAGAAGCTTCTTAGCCCTATACGACCCACAGGACAGTAAAGTAAAGTGGGACCCACAGTCCTTCCTGGAAGATATTAGGAAAGTTCCATTGCTTTTCGTTCCGTTCAGCTTTTTCACGCCGTATTGCACGCTCTTCCAAGCTTACTGCAGCGTGAACTGCCACTGAGTGATCATATACTCCGCATATTGGTGTTAATTTCTTTGCTAATCGTGAATATATACAGTGCTACAATAATTCCTGCGCGTGCAAAAACATTTCAGCATTCTTTTTCAGAAAACTTATATAAAACTTTGTCTTATAGTGATACGAGAAAATTTTCTAGTGTTCTTCATATAATACAGGAGGCTGTTTCGCCAAAACTTTCATGTAAACAATTGATCCACCAAGAGACTATACTACCTCCCTGACATGCCGTATTGCAGGAGTTGTTGCTAAAGAAACAGGTGCCGATGAGGATATTGAAGATGCGTCTATTACAATTCAACTAGGTGTGTCTATTTTGAAGTACATTTATCATGATTTATGAATTCATTATTGCATTGATATAAATAATTATGAACAATGCATCAGCACATATTCAAAGGAGTTCTGGAATATTCTTGCAGACTTATTCAGTTGAAACTAGTGTTGTTACCAAACTAGTTTGGGTTGTCGTGACACCTTGTTGTCGATACCACACCATCTACAGTCTGCGCTGGATTTTCGGTCTGAGGCACGCATCTTTTATAGTTGGGCTTTAGCTCAGCGTTGGACAGGGTCAACCACAAGGGTCTATTATACAATCTTAAGTCATTTAGTGTGGGTGGTAGGGTTCTGTCAATCATTCGTTTTTGTTTCTGAGCGACGCAGAGTGTGTCTGTTGACAGCGTTCTGAGTGCCTCAGTCACGGTGGAGTCTGGCGTCCCTCAGGGTAGCGTGCTTGGCCCGTTGTTGGTAGTTCTGTATATTAGTGATATGTTCTCTTCCCTGGAAAACACAATGATCAACAATGCCGACAATTCCACTTTGATAGCAGTGATACTTGCTCCCGCATGCGTAATGCTGTCGCCAGTCTCTGAATACTGATTTATCACTCATTAGTGCATAGTGCTCGGCCTGGAACATGAAGCTGAATGCCCGGAAAATCAAGTCGATGCTTGTCAGTCGGTCTCGGACACTTGTGCCGCAGCATCCACATCTGGAGATAGATGACGCTTTACTTCAGGAGTCTAGGTCCTTGGAGATTCTTGGTGTTGTCTTCGATGAGAAGCTTACTTTTGAGTCACATATTAGGCGACTGGTGTCACGTGCTTCCAGTAAGATTGGGCTCCTGCGTAAGGTGAAATCTGCATTTGGTGACGGTGAGGTTGTCTGCAGATGCTTTTATGCATTTTTTGCTGCCTGTGTTAGAGTATTGCTCACCAGTCTCTGCTTCAGCTGCTGACAGTCACGTACGTCTATTATTATTATTAAATCACACCAGACTGGCGACGTGGGAACGGAGACACTCCATGAGGTTGAGAAACCCCCACGCAAGCAGCCCAGCGAGTGAAGAAAAAAAAGAAAGAGAAGATCCGAGACTAGAGAATAGCTCTGTGAACAGATCGTTTAAAGCTATCAATACCCGCACCAGCAAGACAGAGCCATCAAGACCATTCCAAACATCCACACACGATGGAAAAATCGAACGAGAATACTGGCCCGTACGACATCGTAACGGTTCCAAAGCAAACTCATGAACAGCACCAGTACGCCGAGTATACTCACCCGATCAAATGGCTCCGGAAGAAAATCAGATAGTGAATGACTAGGGCGCTATAAATTTTATACAAAAAGCAGACCCCACCAACTCTGCAACGATGCGCTAGATCACAAGGCACAACACCATCTAGCATGAACGCACATCGACGAACCACTTTTTCAAGCAAACACAGGTGACAATCGGCAGCAGAGCCCCAGACTACGGAGCATTATTCCAGAAGAGGGAGGACATAGCATTAAAGCAGCGACGTGTGAATTCTACCTAGCCAATCACCCTCCAAGCACGCCTCATATAAGACCAATTTTCTGCGATGAACGTGAACGAATGTTGGCCTCAAACACCAACTTTGGATCAAAATTGACACCCAAGATTAAGAAGTCATCAACCACAGGAAGTGACACACCATCCAGCATGAGTGCAGAATAAGGAAGTCTCACTGTACGCGACTTGTTAGTTCGGCCAGCAGGTTGTGCACAGATATTGATCTGCCGAAACTGTCCCGCAGGAGAGGGTGTGGCCAAAGTCTGTATGTTTTATAAGGTGTACAGTGATGAGAGACATTGGTTGTATTCTTCTGTCCCGGCTACATGAGTCTGAACCCTGGACATTCTGGGTGATGGTAAGTGATGGTAATCGTGTACGCGCGATGCCGGTGCGTGTACGCAGTGCCGTGACAGTTTTGACAGTGTATACGCTGCAAGCACAGTGAGAAGGTTGCGCTGCTCTCTAAGCAAGCAATATGGCTGCAGACTCCCCTATCCACCAGAGAGTCCTACGAACAGTTGAAAATAGTGCCGAGTTTTCTGATGGATGGGACTCTCAGTGGCCAGATGCCTACAAACAAAGTTTACGTTATGGTGATAAAGCATGTAGATTAACTAATTTTAAGTTTGTAACAGAACTATTGTATGAATACCTTCCTACGGGGAGATATACATGATTTTGATTTGATTTGATTTGTAGAAGACAGTAAAGAGTTTGTTGAGCAAGCAGGTGGAGTTGAGCAGGCAGGAGGAGTTGAGCAGGCAGGTGGAGTTGAGTCATATGAACAAAAGGTAATTGATTTCAATAAAATGCTGTCAGAAA
>LQNS02277097.1:38795112-38814346 GCA_001587735.2 Parhyale hawaiensis | reverse complement strand
ATTGATGGCAAGATGAATAGTTTCATGTACAGGAAGATATTAGAGAAGAAGATGCTTCCAAGTGCCAAAAAATTCTACGGACGGCGCAGGTGGACCTTCCAACAAGACAACGACCCCAAGCATACTGTGAATTTGACGAAAGAATGGTTTCAAAAGAAGAAAATAAATGTTCTTCCATGGCCTAGCCAATCACCGGACCTTAATCCAATAGAAAATTTGTAGCGTCTTTTTAAATATGGTGTCCACAAACGGTGTCCCAAAAACCTTATTGAATTCAAACTTATCTGCATGGAAGAATGGGAAAAATTACTATCAAGTGAATGTGAAAAGTTAATTTCCAGTTATAACAATCGTCTCCATCCTGTTATTGCCAATAAAAGTCACGCCACCCAGTACTAATGTCATGATTTTTTTTTCATTTACTTTTGTCCCTCATTACTTTTGCTTGTGTTAAATTTTCTTGTTTTAAGTGCACATTTGACTTTTCTGTTTACACATTCTATTATACATATGTTATATAAACTTCCTGTATTAATTATCCTAAAGCAGTCCCTAAATTTTTTAAAATACATAAAAATAGAGTTGTGAAAATACTTATGTTTATGCACTGTAGATCGTCTCTATAGCTCTGAAACAAATGAAAGAAATAATTAGAAGCTACCTCAAAATCAAGCATATTAATATTAAACTTACAAAATTTGCTAATTACTATCTACAAATGTGTACAGAATACATGGATAACGAATAAAAAGATTTTCATAAGATCACTAGCAAACGACCACACGGTTCGACGTCTGTCAATAGAAAGCCAAACCCATAAGTGTTTCAAATGAAGTTACCGTGGGTCGGGGCGGCCAACGGAGAAATGCACAAATAAAGGGGTATCGTCATGACAGCCCATAACAAACCCCTTTAAACCTTCTTAGTCACCGCAGTGCACAACCAAATTTTTGATGGTGCCGCCATGGTAGCAGCATACTTCCGTTCTCAGCTCTAACACCTTGTATCACTCGCAGGTTCGAGGCCAAGCCAGGCACGTGAACTCTTTGCAGATCTAAGTGTATTGACTCGGCAGTTGTGTGCCTACACTGCGCCGTGGTGGAACTACCTTCCTCAGATGAGGGGGGTGGGGGGTCTCGGGTCATTTGTTCCTTCCGTTAAATTGGCGCCATAGTTCTTGGTGACCCGAGGTCGACTGCAACTACACTTACTTCTCTGGAGCCAGTGGGCCTAAACTTGTAGTACAAACCAGTGCATATGGGTTTCCCAGGTGAGGGTGTGGTCTAAGTTGAATTTACTTTTACCTTCAGTATTGTTCTAGTGCATTTGCAGAAGAAGAATAGACAAACAATCACAGACGGGTATTTTTCAGTACTTTTACGAGAAAACAAGCGATAACGATGACGCCACAATTGACCTCTAACGTTAAATTGGATGATCGTATCCATGACACTAGTGCTATTTAGATATCTTCATCTGCGCCCAGAGACAATGATGACGTCACAAAGGTTTCGAACGGTCGATTTACGGCTCGCTAATAAGTTGCACTTCTGCGACGTCCAATAACTGTGGTATTAGCTTCTATGTAGGCTAAATAATCCTTCGGTGCTCGTAACATTATTACCACAGCAGTTCCATAAAGCCTGCAGAACGTCAAGTGAGACAAGAAGACGGAAAGCCCACACACATGCAGGGGGACGGCTAACGGGTCGAGTAGGCAGGCCTAACAAAGCCAGCACAAACAGGACAAGCACCATTGGGATAAGCGCCCGGTAAAATAAGTATCTGACGTATTACTCTTCTTTTAGAATAAGCGACAAACTATTCGAACGGTAGCTGAACCTGACTTGACGTCACTTGACCTCATTAAACCTTACCTTTCTTCACTTAACCCTGCCTAACGTCATGTAACCTACCTATCCACCATGTAACTTGCAAAGCCTCAAATTACTTTATATAACTGCAGTAAACACACCTAACCTACCTAACCTCACATAAGCCCACCTAACCTACCTAACGGGCCCACCTCTTAACCTAATCTACCCATGCATAGCATCCGGTTGTCCCGTTTTGGCGCACATCCCACTGGCGATTGCATTCGCTCAGTTACTCGCTTGTTTAGTTCCCCCACATGAAAGAACAATGACCTTTAACAGATGGTCTTAAAAGAACGGAAAAAACAAAAAAATATAACTTTTGATATTTTTTCTGATTTATGTTCTTTGTAGGTGGCAGCTAACACTTTTCGCACTCACGGCATTGTCACCACCATCTCCATGGATATTCATCACTCCTACCAGACGAAGCAGCTCTGCGCCAAGGAATGCTTGGCCAGGAACAATTGCAAACTCTTCTGTCTCGACAAAGGTGAGCCTGTTGTTACAAATGTTTTGTTGGAAATATCAAATGTTAGAAAGCTTTAAACAGTAGATGAAACAGCTCCGCCGTGGAATTAGTTAACACTGATCGTTATAACGTGCAATGAACGATGAAGTTGCAGGGGTTGTGAAAGTAACGGTAAAGTCAACTTGACCCAAGTCCTTATTTGGAAAAATACGCACTGGTTTGTGTTGCTGACAATAGTAGGCCATCTCGCCCCAGAATACTATAAGGCTGCAGACGAGCCCAGATCATCAAGTGCTATGGTGCCATCGACAGAAGGCCCTCACATAACGATCTGTGTTCCTGACCCCCCCCCCTCCCATTTCTGGCAGAGATCAATGCTCCATAGAAGCTTTGGGGACATCAATTACTGATAAAGCGCTTCAAGCACCGCATTAGCTCGATTTCCATTCATCTTCCGACCTGCAGTAACATTGCTATCAACATTTCTAGTCTGCCCCTATTACGAGAGTTCAAGTAGAAAGTAAATCCTCCGTTTGCATATCTGATCTCCGCCCCTATCCCTACCCTTCTACTTCACCTCACCTTTCCCCCTCTACGCCACCTCCACTCTTCCCTCTCTGCTTACTCCACCTTCACCCGCCTCCTCCCCATCTTCTCTGCATCCTCCCACCAGTGCTTGACCCATTCTTCCTTAACATTATCTTGCTTAACCCATTTATTGCTTAACGCTGTATCGCCTAATCCTTTGTCGATTTGATTAGTTAGTTATAGTTAGGAATTCTAGTTAGTTACATTTAGGAAGCTTAATTAGTTATAATTCGGAAGTTTAATTAGTTAGATATAGTTAGAAAGTTTAAGCCTCCGTTCCCGTGCAGAACGATATCACAGAGGAAAGAGTAAGGGACATATTATAGTATGCCAAGAGAAACGGAGAGCCCATGCACGAAGGTGCTCCAACACAGGATCAACGCGCATTCGAGCAGCAAGTCGGGAAACAAGAGGAAGAACAGAATAAAGTATGAGCAAGTAGGAGTATGAAATCGGGAAGGAAGCAAAGTGGGCACGAAAGAAAGACGTCTCGGAGGCCTACCTAATGTCGATTTGATTTGATTTATCAGATTCTATAAGAATCTTGCACCACCCCTACCCTCGCTAGCTACTAATAGTCAGCAGTTCTTTCCCTATTTCATAGTCAGCATTTGGAATAGACTCCCTTCCGACGTTGCTGGTGCGTAGTCGGTCAACTAGTTTAAAAATCGTCTTGACATACATTGGGAGAGACATCCTCCACAGCTAAGAACTCCTACTCCACGAGTCGCAAGCACTTAACGGCCAAAGCTTCCCAGGCCATTTTAAGCTGACTTATTCTCACTTTCGCTCCATCTACATATATATCTCAGCTCCGCATAGCAGCGGCTATCGATGATGCTTGCGGGCATTAATGACCATCGCTTTGGCATAGATTCTTCTCCCCCTTCTGTTTTATTTCTCCTTTCTTTTTTCTCTTTCGTCTTCCATTTTTTCTCCTCTCGCTTCTCCATTCTTCTACATAGTACTAACATAATGGCAATAGCTCATAGAGGGCCGGGGTGTAAGTCCCGGTATCTTTCTGGGAATGGGCCTTTTGGTTCGTCTACTGTAGCCTATCTAATCTAATCTAATACTCTCAGTTTCAAAGTCAAAGTTGCTGATTTTGCTGATGATCGAGACATCGATAATCATATTGCATCGCACTTGGCTTACAAAAAGCATTTCAAAGTCCAATCTCTCACTCAACTTCCCAGCATTTAATGTTTATGTGCCGCCGTTTTTTTTTTTTTTTATTTGCTTCTCCGTAATTCAGCACTAAATGCTCCTAAAGTTCTCTCATACCNTGCTGATGACGAGACATCGATAATCATATTGCATCGCACTTGGCTTGCGAAAAGCATTTCAAAGTCCAATCTCTCACTCAACTTCCCAGCATTCAATCTTTATGTGCCGCCGTTTTTTTTTTTTTTTTCATTTGCTTCTCCGTAATTCAGCACAAAATGCTCCTTAAGTTCTTTCATACCAGCATACGACCACTGGCGGATCAAGAGGGGAGCATTCCTGGCATTTGCCCCCTCGGGAATTTTGGGGAGGCATTCATAACAAAAGGCCCCCACAGGAAATGATAATGAACATGCTTTAACAATTTGTATATGAAATAAAGCGTTCTGAAACTGAAATAAAATATTTACTCATGATTATTTGTGCAGAGCCCATTTCTCTTTTTTATGTGACTTTCATTAGTATGAACACTTTCTGCAATTCTCCTAAAAATCCGCTCATAACTTTTTAAGTTATGCTGCTTGAAAACATAAAAACATAAGTCAAACTTACAAACGAACCAACCCCGCGAACCAACATTACCAACAACTCTAAATTTCGCAAAGATCCATTCAGAACTTTTTGAATTTTGCGCTAACAAGCACAAAATCAAACACAGTAACAAACATACGAACGAACAAATAGATCATCACAAATATTTTACCATTTACTCTCTGTCACAAACCTAACAACTCATACAAAATTTCAAGAAAATCCGTTCATAAATTTTTGAGTTATGGTATTGACAAAAATAAGACAAACAAACAAACGGATGAACGGATCTTTACCAAAAGTTAATCATTTGTTCTACTTAACATACTAAACAATCCCTGTAAATTTTATCTAAATCCGTCCATAACTTTTTGAGTTATCTTGTTGAAAGATAGAATAACAGACAGAAAAAAACTACGAAAACATAACCTCCTTAGCGAAGGTAATTACGCCTAGGTGTTCCATTCAAAAAACACATAACCTTGGAGTTTCTTCTACTACGTGCGTCTTGTTCAAAAGCAGCTATATATTAATGAAAATTATTTTATTGTTTTGCAGCTACGCAAACGTGCGTTTTGTTCAAGACATCCGTGACTCATTGGTGGGCTGGCTCGTCTTCAGGGACCACAGCAACCTACGATGTATGCTACTCTAAATGGGCGCACGAGAGGAGCATCATCCGAGACACAATGGCTGTAGAATCATCAGCACCTATGGACGACAGTGATGGACCGGGAGCCATAGACGGGTACTTCTGCGCCCCAGGCTTGGATGCTACTCGTTTTCGAAGCGCGAAAAACCAGCAGCATTTCCTGAAAATAAACTTCGGAAGTGTGCATGAGATCGAGGAACTGCGTATTGCACACCGGGGGAATTCTGTCTTCTTCACTGACGTCACCATCACTTTCGGCACTGATCCTGATGGAAATGCCAATCCGGTAGTAGCATCCTTTGCCATTGGAGACACTGAGAGGGTTGGTGACACCAGGATCCAGCTGAGCCCTCCACTGGCCGGTCAGTACATCTACATCACAACCACTGCAACCGCCCAAAGTTTCGACATTGGAGAAGTGCAGGCCATCCCACCGCCTTGAGGTTCCCCCTCTGCCCTTTTGTTTCCACCCTAAGAAGAAGGACCAAATCAGGTGTCTCGTAGGTACAGCTTTATTAGATACATAATGAAAAGTTGATAGTCGTGGTCTAGGGTTAAAGTAGTGAGCATCACTTCTTCACGTGGACTGTAATCTTCTTGCAGCGCAGTTAAGACCATGAAATTCCAGTTGGACTAATTTCGAAGTGTTTTTCAGTTTTCAGTTTGCACTTTTGATTGCCCATCTATTGCCAGTAAACCAAGAACATCCGTGAGGTTAGTCTGTAGTGTGTCTACGAAAAAAGCAAGATCCTTGAGGATTACCAGATACGCTACTCTATCGGGTATTCAAGGGCATTTATTCGATGTGCTGGGGTTGTATCAGAAAATATGCAATAATAGCGCAAATTTTTTAATTGGGCTCCTTCAACTTCTGGTCCAAACGAAGAGTTCAAACTATGTCTCCGCTTTCTTACAAGGCGTAATCTGTGAGATCTTCGTCAACAAAAACAGCTACCTTCACCAACTACTGTGAGACTGAAGAGGCAACACTATCATAAATCGTTCAGCTTCAATTAACAGAAGAGCTCATTAACGTATGATTGCTTAAAAGCTTGAAGCAGATGTAATTGAAAATTTCGAACACAAAAACTAACTTACACCAAAAGTCATAGGGATGGCTATTAAAGACAGTTTTAAACGGGCGAAAAATAGTGCGTGATGTAGATTAGTACCAATAGGAAGTGGAATCTGCAGGTGATTTTAACTCCAGCCAATCAACTTATGATAAAATGACGTTCGGTCATACTCGTCAGCTCAGTCGGAGTTTTATGTCCTGATCCGTTTTAGTCAGGAATTCGCTCTCTGGAACGGTTTGCGACTGTGTTGGTCTGCGGGCGTTTAAATCAGCAGTTAATGGCTTTCTGGTGCGTTTTCTTCAGCAGCGTTTCGAACTCCCGGTTTTGCATAAACCTTCGTTTGGATTGACCACCTGTTCGTGGTGGCCCGAGTTTCAAGTTTTATTTATAGTTATTGAATCAGGGTGCAACACATACCATCGAGCATCGAGCAACAAACATTCTTACGTCATAAGTTATAGCCTCCGCCTCAAAGGTGAAGTTTTTAACGGAGTTTGTCTTTCTGTCTGTTATTCTGTCAGCCCTTTCAATTTGTTAGCAAGATAACTCGAAGAGTTGCCCACGGATCTTCATTTTATTTACAGGGACTGCTAGGTATGTCAGGAGGAACAGCTAATTAACTTTTAGTCAGGTTCCATTCATCCCTGTGTCTGTTTTTTATTGGAAACAAAACTAGAAAACTTATGGACGGCGTTGTTAGAATTGTTACGAGGGACAAGTTATAAGATTGTGGCAGTGATCGGTCGGTCTGTTTGTCTTTGCTTTCTACGTTGTAACTCAAAAGCTGTGAGCAGATCTTGATAAAATTTACAGGAACTGCTAGAAATGTCACTTGGAATAAATTATCAAATTTTGTTAATAAATCTTCCGAACGAATCCTAGATTCTAAACCATTTGGAAATTTCGCTGGCAATGCGTTGCATGTTTGGATTAGATTAGGCCCATTCCGAAGGAGGCACCGGAACTTACGTCCAGGCCTTCTGTGAGCTATTGCCATTATGTTAGTACGATATAGAGGACTGGAGAAAAACAGTGAGAGAAAAAAAAGGGGGAACAATCCCTGCCAAAGAGACGATCATGAATGCACGCAAGCACGATCAAGAGCCCGGATATGCGGAGCTTAGCGATGTCAAACTGTGTAGTTGGAGCGTGAGAGAGAAGACGGAATAAGGTGACCTCGGAGGCTTTGGCCGTTAAGAGTGTGCGACTCCTGGAGGAGGAGTTCTTAGTTGTGGAGGATGTCTCTCCCAATACATATCAAGACGATTTTTTAACGCGTTGACTGACTCCGCACTAACAACATCGGAAGGGAGTCTATTCCAAATGCTGACTATGAAATACGGAAAGAACAGCTGACTTAAAGTCGTTCTTCGAGCTTTATGCTTGAGTTTTTGACCGTTGTTTCGCAAGAGATCATTGAGGTCTTTTTCAAAGAGTCTCGTTGTAGGTACATCGTTGAAGCTATTCAAATACTTGGATGTTTCTATTAATTGCCCTAGAGTCGTCTTTAGTCGAGAGAGATCAGACCCAATTCTTTTAGGCGACATTCATACGGCTTGTTTCGCAGCTGAATTTTCAATTTCGTTTATCTGAGTTGTACTCTTTCCATGTTATCGATATCCCTACACAGATATGGCGACCAGAATTGAACAGCAAATTCTAAGTATCGCCGCACTAATTCCTTGTACATGGGAACGATGATGTCTTTGGACTTGCGTTCAAAATTTCTGGTGATGAATCGCAGTACTCTGCTTCGGTTTTCACACTTTTGTCTACTTTATGACTGTGTTGAAGTTTGTTTGTAATAGTGATTCTCAAGTCACGTTGTTGAGTGACAGCAGCTAATACCGTCCCGTTCATTTTCAATGGGGTTGAAGGGTTCACAAGCCCTATGTACATTACTTAGCATTTGTCGACATTCAAAGCTCATCTACCACGTTGTGCTCCATTCCATGAGGTGGTCAAGATCTTGTTGGAGTTCGGCTCTTCTCTTGGCAGGATGGCATAGTATAGTATCAACCGCAAATTTACGGAATTTACTACGGATATAAAGATCGAGATCACTGGTGTAAATGAGAACAGAAGTGGGCCAAGCATGCTGCCTTGTGATACCCCTGATGATACCTGCGTCCAGGTGCTCGTCTCTCCTTTAGGCTTCACTCGCTGCTGCCGACCCGTAAGCCATACCCTGATCCAAAGTAAATAGTCTCCCTGGATACCATGGGCTTCTAATTTTTTAATTGGCCTTTAATGGGGGACTTGGTCAAAAGCCTTTTGGAAGTCTAGATACACAAGGTCTCCGCCCTTTTGTTCATCTTTAATATCTGTAACTTTTGAGAAAAAGTCCAGTACGTTTGATAGGCAGCTTCTTCCATTTCGGAAGCCATGCTGAGTGTCGGATATGAGCTGATGCATCCTCAGGTGATCAGTGATGCGCTTTTTCAAGAGACGTTCGATGGTTTTGCTGACGACCGATGTAAGACAGAATGGTCGGTAGTTGCAGGGGCTTTTCTTATCCCCCTTCTTATGCATCGGTATGACTGAGATCTATGCTTCTGGAGTGTTTTCTCGTTATTATTTGGATTTTGAACAGTTTGATACGAGAGCATAAGGTTTGATGCATCCGTAAGAAGTAGTATAGAAATTTAAATGAAATTACAGATGCTGATCTCAGCACCAACTAGAATAAAAAATGTCAAATGTATTCAATATTTTTCACAAGCTCTTGAAAAGCAAACGGACAGTAACGGCATCATATAGTATGGAAAAGTAAGAAATTCATTGGCAAAGTATGAAGGTTAACGAGGAGCGAAACGAAAAAAAATATCGGTCTCGACACAAGATAGGTAAGGCGTAAACATCATTGTGTCGGTCTAGGCATGTATAGAATAAGTTTAACAAGTTCTTGAAAGCAAATGCAAAGTAACGGCATTATACTGTCTGAAGAAGTAAAAAAAAAAGCCATAAGCGCAAAATATGCAGGGTTAGCGAGGTTAAGAAAACCTAATGCAACTCACTAGAAAGTATCGGTCTCGACGAAACCTAGTACGAAAACATCATTGTAGCCGCCATGGGAGGAAAATAAATGTTACTTAGTGTTGACGCTTTTAACGTAACATAAGAAAAAACAAACATGTAGTAACATAAATTTGATGCATTGATATATTTAAAACGAGATCGATATGTTAAACACACGCGTGACGTACATGGAGCTCTTAATATTTGAATATAACTTCAATGTCAGTGGCATTCCGAATGTGTCAGGGCATTTTGTCCAAGAGTTTGGATTGGTTCCCCGGTCAATGAAGCAATCAGAATATTCGAATCCAAATCTGAATAGTTTTACTTTGATGGAACTTATATTAAGTTCAATATATTCAAAAGCTCCGTTCCGACTAGACCTCTGAATATTTAAAAAGGCATATAATGTTGAAACTTTAGTTAGCTGGATAGTTATTTACCCGTCAGATATAACTGCACTAATACAAGTTGTACAGACTGAGGTCAAAGTTATTAAACTTCATATCATTAATGTGACTTGCAGCTCCATCAGATATTTCACGCGCAAGTTTTGAACGTCGACAATTTCACTGAAAATTAGTACAGCTAAAAGCCTAAAGCGTCAACAGTTTCACTACATTTTATTTTCTTGACTATATACAGTACACGTACCGTTAGCAGTTTCATTCCATGGAAGTTTCTCAACTAGCTAAACAGTACAACGTTAGCAGTTTCACGTCACATTATTTCTTTGCCTAGTTACAACGTCAGCTGTTTCACATCATCTTACTTTGTGATCTAGAAAATGCAGGAGCAGTTTCAGTGCATCGTATATCCTTGACAAGCAACAACGGTAACAGTTTCCCACGTTGTTTCTTTGACGAGCTACAACATCAATGGCATCAACACATGTTATTTCCTTAACAAGCTGCAACATCAGTAATAAATTTCCTGGATTTGGGGCACTCAGTAAATTACAATTTAAACTAGAGCACTCTGAAAGCGCAGACCTCCGACAAACGAGGCAACTGCAACGAAAAATTCAAACTGGCTCTGAACAATAATTTTCTTTGTATCAACTCCAAAATCTAATCGTTTGTGCCTTTTGATTGTAATAATAGTTTGTCCAAATTTCTTGATGATCCGTACAGAACTTTTTGAGTTATGCTGCTAACAAACATTATGACAAACATGAGTCAAACATACAAGCGATTGAAACGAATTATAACCGGTCTGCACCAAAATTTGATCATATATGTCTTTTTAACATTACAAACACCTTCTATAAAGTTTTAAATAATCCTTTTCTTAGTTATTGTGTTAACAAGTATAAAATTAAAAACAGTTACAAACAAACGAACCTACGGATCATCACAAAAAATTTACTCATTTACTCTTCATGATATAGCTACCTAACAACTCACGTAAATTTCATAAAAATCCGTTCATACCTTTTTTGAGATATCCCATTGAGAAAAATGAGGCAGACAAACAAACAAAAGGATGGACAGATATTCACCAAAAGTTGATCATCTGTTCCTCCTAACATACCTAACAATTCCCGTAAATTTCGTCATAATCCGTCCGTAACTTTTTTAGTTATCTTGATGACAGACAGAATAACAGATAAACCCGACGAAAACATAACCTCCTTGGCAGAGGTAATGAAACCACAGAGGATCACAATGGACCAAATATTTTAAGCAAGAGCCACAGTGGGGAACTGGCAATCTCGACTAAGTATCGTTACCAAGCCTGATACACAGTACGGTCTTGCATGAGATACACATAGTTGGTTTGGTTAAGTATAAGCCCTTAATTTATGTTATTACTTTACATGTGGTAGCAAGCCAGCTCCATCTATGAGGTATATATGCAGGATACATCATTCCTTCAATTTTCGGGTATTATTTAGAAGGTACATCAAGCCGTTCAAGCCTTTAAAGCCAACCCTCCATTTTCGGGTATCATTTTATAAGGTAGCTACCTACCGTACATCAAGCCCTCCATGTCCACTATAGCATTTTATAAACTACATTGAGCCCTCAACATACATCGTAATCTTTAACAAAGTACAGGTACATGAGCCCTCAATATACGGATATCATACCTATGGCAAGGTACTGTTGAGTGGGCTTCATTTGCAATGAAATGGGAATAATATGGAATGTTTTATATACATGTAAAACTAGATCGTACATTAGACGTAACGGAAAATAAAGAAAACCTCCATTAAGTGCCTTCTGGTGAGGTTACGTGTAACGTTGAACCTTACACCTGTAACGTATTATAAACAACGGCCAGAAACTTAAACATAAAGATCGAAGAACAACTCTCAGTCAGCAGTTTTTCTCGTATTTCATTGTGACCATTTGGAATAGACTACCCTTTGAAGTTGTTAGTGGAGAATCGATCAATCCATTTAAAAATCGTCTCGACAAATATTGGAAGCATCATCCTCCACAGTTACGAACTCCTCTTCCAGGAGAGCCAAACTCATAACGACCAAAGCTTTCAAGCCACCGTAATATATACAACATACCACGACTAACTTAACGTCTCCAAGTTCCCTCGATCTGCAGTATTTAATTGTACTTGCGCAATCAAGTCCTTGCCCGACTTCTTTTTTTTTTCTCCCTCAGACGTCTCTATGATTCTGAACTAATATGTTCAGAATCATACACGTAGAGGTAAAGTCAACTTGCCCGCGTACTTCACTAGGAAACTCACACGCACTGGTTTGTTCTACGTTTAAAGGCCAACTGGTCCGAGAGGAGTAAGTGCAGCTGCAGGTGACCACGGCCCGCGAGTCATCAAGAACTATAACAAAATGTTGACGGAAGGTTCAACGATACGCATCCCCTCAATCCTTCATATCTGAAAAACATAAGTACCCCCACGGTCGCTCAGCACGCCGACCACTGAACGCCTAGATCAGTAAAGAGCTCGCATGCCTGGGTTGGCCTCGAACCTGCAATACAAGAAGTGTGAGCTCAGAACGTGCACGTGCCGCTACCGTGGGTATAATAGCATAGCACAATTATTATAGTGAAATAATATGTTATTGCGGATCTTCACATATTATGGAGCAGCATATACCTATTTCACTCATGCACAAAAAGTATAGGCAAGCGAAATTAGCTTATGAGTGCCTACTCAGAGCGTATAGTAAAGTAAACTATACTTGCAGAATACGTATGCAATGTTTAATTAAAATAAATGTGATTAGTGCGGCCACACAGAGAGTATGCAATGAAGTAATTCATACTCATTGCGTACAGTACATACAAAGCTTAATTCGAGTAATATGTACGCGTGGCGTGTATACACAACGAATATAGTCAAGTAATATTTACATAAGTTATACACACACACACACGCACCTAGGACGGTACATATCCCTATTAAAAGCATGCCCAGCATATAGTCGCAAAAATATACCTAATGACCTGCACATTATTATTAACTAGCTGCACCTGTGAAGATTTCACGGTCTGGCGGGGCCTTTCAGGTTGGACCCATGGAAATTCTACGGTAAGGGATAAATATTATCAAGTTTTATCGTGTACTGAAACTGCCCGTGACCCTTTGGATCGTTATCACCATTTTTTTCTTTTCGCTAAAGCCAAGTGTTATTTAGCTGGTCATATTTAGACAACGCGCTATTTGTCCCCGTTCACTCCTGGCCGTGTGGGTCACCAACACTAACTCTTTTGCTTTGAAAGCTATATTTAATACTGCCTGTGGGCAAAGGAAATATATGACGTATTGTCCAATTGTATTGCACGTATCACCTTTAAAATTAACGCGCACCTTCATTCAACCGAAGTCGACTTCATCTTCTGTATCATGCATACAACCGAACTATATTATACTGGGTGTCTTAAAAACATGCTACATTTTCAATTGGCTGCAGTGTTTTGGTATATAAGATACTTTTCCAACCCATATAGGATCTATTCTTTAGTTTGATGCGTATTGAAACAGTAGCCAATTGAAAAAGTAACTTTCGTGCTATCTGTTCCTGATGAAGAGCGTAACATGCTAAGGTAGGAACAACGCTATTAATATTATAGATATTCAGAAGTATATGTCTCCGTTTCCACAACAAAGGCGTTATAAAAGAGAGAAATAATAGGACATAGAATATGACGAAAGACTCGTGGAACGCAAACACGAAGGTGTTCCCACACAGGATCAACGTGCATGGGAACAGCAAGTCGGGAAAGAAGATGAAGAACAGATAGAAAAAAGATCAGTAGGAGGAGATCGGTAGGAGAAGTGGGCACGAAAGACAGACGTCCCGAAGGCATAGCTAATGGCCCCATAACATAATGTAGGATGGGCGAACCTAAACTATAACCTAACACTATGGCGCATCTTATGCCCCTGACGGGTCGTACCTGCACGAAGTATATGGTCAAGCAAAACACACTTACTGCGAACATACTCAAGGCATACTGTGTAGGCAAAACGTCTTGAGACCTTGTACATATTTTGTGAATATGCAACGGTATATAATCGGTGAAGAAGCAATGATGCATAAACAATAATTCTACCTCTGTTCTTGCATTTTCGAGTTTTACAAGCAAATTTCCGGAAAAGGGTTTAAATTATTCAGGCTAGGCCTACACTGCGTTTCAGTGTAATTTTAACGCCATGCCTCAATAAATTCACTAGGAAGTACCTACTCATACATAGAATAAATTTATGATACAACCTACTCTAAAAACTCTAAAAAGCTTAGTCTCTAAGAAAGTTCTCGCCACTTTTTTTTTTTTTTTTAGCTTTCTCTTTCAGGGGGCATAGGATGGGCCATAGCTCTAGGTCAATTAGGTTTGTTCATCTTATGTTACGGAGAGCAGTGACTCTAGATTAGTGGTTCCTAAATTTTTTTATGCGTGCCACTCCACGTTTTAGTGGATGATTGGCAGTACGCGGCCTAACAAAAATATGATAGTATGCCATAAACTTCGTTGGTGTCCAAAATCGGCAGCTGTGCACAGTAATAATTTCCTTCGGCAAATTTTAAGTAGGACTGAAGTAGAATAGAAAATTTTTTTTTGTGTGTTTGAGGACAGAAATGAAACATTTAAGCTTAAGGTATAATTTCATCATAGATATTTTAAGCCATTCTATATATTGAGAACAATGCATAATTAAGCAGTTTGCACATGGTTTGCTATAATATTCATAACAATAGAAGCTGTGAGAGTGTTTAATTAAAATCCTGTGAAGCAATTGATCACTTCATTTTTCCCCCAGCCGGAATAAGCTGTCCCCGCCTCGTCTCCGACTCAAGATTTATTCAGAAGAATGAAATTTTTCTTGTGGTATTTTTGCCACCATCCCATGCCTTTATGGGAGTATGTAACCATATACTGAGCGGGTAAAAGGTCAGTATCGTTATTAAACAGTGCTCTGTCCTGTCCTAGTAACATTCATTTCTTATTTTATATATTTATTTTTTACTTCAGGCTGACCCTTTATAGAAAATAAATAAACTTGGTCCAGTTCCTTTAACGGTAGGAAATAGAGGATCGTTGTCAATGTCAAGGAATAAATGGTGAAGTGAAGCAAAGTTTGATATCATTATAGGGTATTATTATTATACTGAAGAATAAGATGAGAAGCACAGTAGAAATTTAGTCACCATTACGAGCGTATCGCCGCACCTCGGCTCATCAGGTGGAAGGGTCTTACTGTGCTAGCCTGCCAAAATTCTTGCAAAATTTTAACGTCTTCAAATTCGACCATCTTCGACCCTCCCACCTGATGATCCGAGGTGCGGCGAAATGCGCGTCGTGGGTAACTAAATTTCTACTGTGCTTCTCATCGTATTCTTCAGTATTTGATATAATGCCATCTCAAGGTATTATTATGTTATCATTATTGAATAGTGCAAGCCTCCGTTTTTACAACTGTGATCAAAAAGCGAGAGAAACAAAAGACATAATATAGTAGTATGTTTACAGAAACGGGGAACACATGCATACAAAGACATCATTTTTATATCATTGATAGAGCAAGACACTGCTTAATTCTTAGCAGCTAGGACGCCTCGTGGCGTAAGACCATCACCTGCGGTGGGGGTAAATTCAACGATGTCATTTTTAAGGCCAGCCTACTCTTGAGTTTTGGTATTTTCCAAATCTCACTCAACCAACCGAACTGTCTAAAAAATTGTGATAATGGTTAAACTCCTTCTGCTTCTTTTGAGAAGACAGATAACAAAATTCATCGCCGTCCTTTTTGATGGCCAGCTATTTTTTTCATTGGTCACATCTTGGTCAACCTAACAGACTCCCTGCAAAAAAAAATTATTGGCATTGCTCAACTCAATTTACCACTTTTTAGGTGGACAGGCAAATAAACTTGAATCTTCAACGTAAAAAATATCACATCTGTTCGCTTCGCTCGCGGGTGATCCAAAGGGAAGAAGAAAGAAGGAACAGAAAGAATATCGAGAGAAACGTGGAACCCATGTACGAGTCAATACGCTTGGCAACAGCGAGTCGGGAAAGAAGAGGAAGAACAGAATAATTAGTTGACCAGCGTTGGCTGGTTAAAACCAAATAAAAAACCTTGATTTAAACCAACCAAAAAAACATATTTTTTATTCATAAATATTGGAAAATAAACAGTTTTACTATAAGAAATTATTAAATTTCAGTTACACTACTTAAAGGATGAGTTAATGGGTTTCTATTTAGAAATCCGTTTGAGTGTCTGCTATTGCTTATGTTATTATAAACCTACAACCTAATGAATTTTGTGTCACTTCATTTCAGAGATGCATTTCTAATTATATTCTGGTATGCCTGAAGCTACTTCAAATTAGAAGTACTAGTTAAAATTTCTATCAGATAGCAAGTGAGCTCATGAGAAGGATGTAGCCATATAGCCATTTCATTTTCTTTAGTTCAATACTCTGTTTTTCATTACCTAGTAGCTGGCCTTTTCTATCGAGTTTTGTTTTTATTTTGAAGTGTTTAAGTATTTTTCAAAGGATTTTATAGCTATTTCACTTTCTTCAGTTCATTACTATGTTCTCCATTAGCTAGTAGCTAGCTAATTCTGCCAAGCTGCATTTGTTATTTAAAGTGTTTTCAAGTTTTTCAAAGAATTTTACATTGCAATGATTATAAATCATAGCTTTCTCTGCAGTTTGGATATTATATATAGCCATAGCAAATACAGATGCTCTGCTAGCAGCTTTTTCTCAACCTCTTTTCTTCAAGGCATTCTCCTTCAATAGGAAGTTGAAATGAAGCGACTAAGATTGTTGATGATTAGCTAACTACATGTTTATAAATCAGATAATTCTTTAAATGTTGGATAAAATTTCTAGAACTGGAATAAAACAACAAAATATAAAAAAAAAACAAATAAACCGAAAAAATCTTTTTTTTTCTTTTTTTGCTTTGTTTTAACCAAAAAACCATGGCTTTTGGTTTTAACAAAAAACAACTTTTTTTACCTACCCTGCAGTTGACAGTAGTAATATGAAATCGGAAGGAAACAAAGTGGGTACGAAAGACACGTCCCAAAAAAGAACCACAAACACTGGTTCGCTCTTCAAATGCTATTATGCTAACTGGCTGAAAGTAGTGCACGGCTGCGGTTCATCACAGTTCATCAAGAGCTATGACGCATGACTGAAGGTTGCAATGCTTCAGGGTTATAGGGGAAACATCCATAACATACGACGGTATTTCGATTCTGCAAACTTTATTTCTGTTTACTTGAATAAAATCAATGAATTGGTGATTTAGTTTTCAATGTCCATAAGCAAACCAGGAAGCTGAAGCAGGCTAAATCAATTCTCTAGTGAAGTGATAGCAGGTGTCAACTTGGAAGCTCTCGCCTCTGAACTGTTTTTAAATTATCTAAACTTTAGACTCTAAGAGGATTATTTGCGACATTTGCAGAATGTCACATATTGTGCTAGTTGATAATATATCAATATTTAACACCTAATTCAATAACACTAAAAATATACCTGAATTTGTGCCTTTTGGTGCTTAAAATAAATTAAATGTTGTTACGGTATTTTGAAAAAGGTGCGCTCGTTAAGCGTGCGTTGAGAACAATAATGAAATATTTTAAGTTAACAATATTAAAAAATAAAACAATGGTAATTAATGTAATGAGATATAAAAGGAACGTGGCACTAACGAGTGGGCAATTGAGCTACTGCCTCCTCGTTAGCTCTTGTACTAATGATGTAAAGTTCTACAGCTCCATTAATATTTATCATTTGATAATAAGCCTATTCTACTCGCCGGCTCGAATTTTCAATTAATATACCAGGCAGTTGGGATTAATTTGGACACGAAATTATAGTACTCATATGGAATACAAAATCCTAACGCCGCACTAACCATGCTCAATTACCGAACATTAGGAGGACAGCCAATCTCCGACAAACAACAAAATTAATCTTAAAATTAACATACACCTGGCAAGTAGCGGTGTCTCACCTGAAAAATGGTAGAGACGAGCCTGAATTGCAGGGAAATAAAAGGCATGATGAAATCTACCTAGCATTAAAATCATCGAACATTTATGCAGAAACCTAAAACCATGGAAAGTACATAGCTACTGTAAATCGGACGCAGGCAGATGTTGGGCACTCCAGAAAATTCTATTAACCTGAGCATTTGCATACGTATACATTAAACAAAATATCAGTACAAATCTTCAGAACATCTATGTAATTGTCCATTGATTTACGCGTGGCCTGCACGTTATCAGGCCGCCCTCACTGTCCGGCCAATGGACGCTTCTTTGTTTGTATGAGCTGGCTTTGGGTTTGGGGCTCTGGACAGCCCTTGAATTGGAGGAAATGCCACTCTAAAGGCGGATGAGACCTTTTGGTCCAACGGAATCCCTGAGAGGAGATGAACAGGCTGGTGCCATAGCTGGGTACTCAGTATTCCGCAGTCTGCTCCTCTCTCTCTTCCATCAGGCAGTACCACCTGATGCTCTTTTCCTTTCCTTTCTCTTCTTCTACTTTTCGGCCAAAGCCTGTACTGGTGATGGCAGGGTCAGGGCGCGTAGATAGCTGGCCGCTTTCGTAGCTATCGTTACTGTCGATTTGTTTTTGCTTCATTATGCTTTATACTACCTTCTTAGTTCATGGGATTCTTTGTTTCTTCTTTGTATATTTCTGTATTTATCTGTACATTACTGTATATTTAGGTTTTTTTATTTTTTTTTTCTTTCTCTCACTTTCTGGGGATCTTGAAAGCAACGCGGGACCTGGTCGGGCTCGGGGGTGTCGTCTCCTATATTGTTAATATTAGAGGACTGCATGCGAATCTTGTCGAGCTCGACTTTGTGTCCCGTGGTGTGGTTATCGTGTGCTGCTCCGAGACATTGGTGTCTGGCAAGGCACGACGCTGAGCTTGCCTTGGCCAGTTTTCAGTCCCCTTTAAGAAGGCTGTGGGGTTCGAGGCCTGGATTCCGTGGAATGGCCGTCTATGTCCGGAGCGGATTCTGTGCTTACCGGCAGTCAGTGCACGAATGCGCCTGTCATGAGATCATCGTTGTAAGGGTGTGTGGCCGATAGAATAATTATTATTTATTCTCCTTACATCGGAGCCCTGCAACTGATGATTTTCTTTATGACTGTTTATTGACGGCGATGACCTCGATACAGAGCACGGAACCCAAGGCAGCGTTGGTTTTTGTGGGTGATGTTAATGCACACCACAGGGACTGGTTGGGATCTGCATCACCGACTGATTGTCATGGTGTGGCTGCGTTGGACTTTTGCACCTTGTCTAGTTGTGTGCAGCTTGTTCGCGGGTCC
>LQNS02277097.1:38772317-38784288 GCA_001587735.2 Parhyale hawaiensis | reverse complement strand
AACGAGGTCTAGAGAGGTAATGATTGCGCCGGCTGTGGTTTGTTTACATTGCATTTGTTTTGAGACGTTTCGTGAACGTTCTAGAATAATTTCCAAACTAATTTATTCAAATTATACTATTTAATATCAAAGATTCAACATCATATTTATTTTGGTCAAATACTTTTGTCCCTCATTACTTTTACTTGTGTTAAATTTTCTTGTTATAAGTGCACATTTGACTGTTCTGTTTATATATTCTATTATATATATGTTATATAAACTTCCTGTATTAATTATCCTAAAGCAGACTCTGAATTTTTAAAAATACATAAAAAATAGAGTTGTGCAAATACTTATATCTATGCACTGTATACGCATCCTATATTTTACCTTGTTTTTATTTGACTCACCCTTATAGCGCTTTATATTCTAAGACTTTATTGCGTCAGTCAGTGATTTGAAATTCGTCCTTGAGGCAAGTGTTTTAGGAACTTCTTGAGAAGATTCTGGTCTCAATATTTGCTAAGCTGTGTAAACTGATTCTTTAAACTTCTCTAGCTTGAGCACCGTTGTAGCATAGCTATGAATGAAGAGCTCCTATTGTATGTAAGTGGAGAAGCAATTAATTTGTTCAACTGTCACCTCGCGTCTGCAGGGAAACCGAAGCGAACCAGCTACAGGGTGCCACACGATAGGCAAATGATCGAGTTTGTGAGTGTTGACCGGAGAATCGAATCGTCATCGGAGAGCCTTTAAACTCACTCATATGCTGAAAATTTTGAGGATGAATCATGCTGCATTTTTGACCGATTCGCTGCGTGTGGTCAGTTGCGCGGAATTCGGTCGTCGTTAAATTTACTGTCGTTGTAACTAGCGAATGCTTGTTGCTGTTGCATGAATCATCACATATTTCTAGTAAATATGTTACTAAGAGTGAATTTCATAGGTATATATTATTAGATTTTGATTTGCAGTCAAGGTTTTACATGGCGTCGACAGTTTTCTGAACGGAGTACAATGTCAAGTGACTGTTGGACTATTCTTTCCACGTGTGAGGAGTCCAAGATTATGCCAATTTTATGAAACTTCCTGTATTCATAAGCTTCTTACTATCGTTGAGACCCGTCTATACTCATAAAATCCGATCCTGCAACACTAACATTTTTCTAAGGTCAAAAACATGAATGCGTGAATTGTCTGAGATCTAACTTGTTTATTCACGGCAAAAAGACTCTAAACTTATAAAATTCCTATCGATACTCGATGCTTAGATTTACTAATATTACAACATTGGACGAAGATGGTCTATGATATCTATAAATCTCATGCTTGTACTTCTAAATGCAAACTGTATGCCCATACCCGTATACTTCTAGCTCATGAGAGAGCTCATTGCATGTTAATTGGTCTCTCAAATACCTAGTGTGAAAGAGCTTGTAAATGAACTTACAAGTAGTAACTGTGGGATATAATGCGGGCTGAGCTTTACAAGCTTGTGTCTACCTTAATGTATCTGGGCCTAGAACCTAGCCTGCATAAATTTAACGATTACAAAGAAACGCTCACCTTCAAATGGGATCCCTGAATAACTGTTGCACTGGTTAGGGTTACTCCGAGTCCCAAAATAGGGGCAAAGAGCAGCAAGCAATGGTCCCTGCTGCAAAACATCTCATATGCTAATTGGAAAACAAATTTTCGTTATAATTTCTATCAAATTTAAAGCTTCAAATCGTAAATCCTCTTGTCTGCTTTCTGAAAAGTAAGGTTCTAAGTGAAATTCAGTCCCGAGCATAAAGTTCAGAACGACGCTGATGAGGTAAGCAAAACATGCATCGCAGAACTTTTTTTTTTGTAGAGCACAGGGAAAGCTCAAATTTTGAACTTCCATGTCAAATGGAAAATGAAAGCTCAGTGATCTAATTAATGCCCTGCGAACAAATGGACAAGCAGTCAAACGGGCGGACGGGCGGACGAGCGGACGGTCGGACGGGCGGATGGGTGGGCGGGCAGGCAGGCGGGCAAACAAAATAAATTATGACATGATTGATAATTTAAGTAAATTGGGTGGTCAAGAGGATCAAAACGTTTAACGACGGATACGTCCCAATAAAGCTAGAGTACATATTTATTAGCACTTGGTATGTTAGTCTTTGCTATCGATAACAGCTTGACATCTGTTGCTCATCCAGTGAAATAAAGTCCTGCACTCTTCAACGGATATTTTCTTTCATTTTTCTTTCAAATTTTTCTATAATTCATCGACATTATTTAGATTATTTTTTCATCTCTTTCACTTACTGGCTTCCCTGCATTCTCAGTTAGATTTATATCAGGGCTCTGGCCATGCCCCTAAAAAACTGACACATTTTTATCTAAGAAAAATTTGTCTTGACGGATTTTGCTATGTGATACGGGGCGTCATCTTGCATATACACAAATATTTTGTCAAGTGCAGTTCTTAAATGAGATAAAACTCTGTTCTTTACCAACTTCTTGTCCATTGATGCTCCCAAATAATTTTTAAACTAAAGATTGAGAAGGATATGAGCTCTTTTTAATATACGGATGAAGAAAAACAAATATTTTCTATAATAAGACTATTTTGAAATAAGTTCAGATAAATTTGTCTGGTCATGAAGCGTAGGAGATTGGTGATGTAGGAAGGAATATTGACTTTTCTAATTACCTCCGCCAAGGAGGTTATGTTTTCGTCGTGTTTTTCTCTCAGTCTGTCTCTTTTTCTGTCTGTCACCAAGTAATTCAAAAAGCTACGAACCGATTTGGACGAAATTTGCAGGGATTGTTAAGTATGTTAGGAGGAACAGATGACTTACTTGTGGTGAAGATATGTCCATCTGTTTGTTTGTCTACCTCATTTTTCCCAATACCATAACTCAAAAATTTATGGATGGATTTTTATGAAATTAACATGAGTTGTTATGTATATAACAAAGAGTAAATGACCAGATTTTGATAATGATTTGTTTGTTCGTTCGTTTGTCACTGTTTTTAATTTTATGCTTTTTAGCACAATAACTCAAAAAATGACGAATGGATGTTTAAGACATTTATAGGGGTTGTTAGTATTGTTAGAAGACATGAATGATTAAATTTTGGTACAGATCGGTTTGTCTCTTTGTATGTTTGACTCATGTTTGTCATAACGTTTGCTAGCAGTTTAACTCAAAAAGTAATGAACGGATCTTCAAGAAAATTGCACAAACTGTTATTACTATCAAAAGGCACAAATGATTAGATTTCGGAGTGTATGCAATAAAATTACCTATGGTTTCAGAGCCAATTTGAATATTTTGATACCGTTGCCTCACTTAATTGGCGTAGGTATGCGCTCTCAGAGTGTTCTAGTTTGAAGTTATTCCTACTAGACTGTTGTTTTGATGCGTACATGGGTTTTTGTCCTATTGTATTCGTACGGCCTAAAACCCTTTGTACCGATATAACACAGCATGGTACAGTTAGGGTTAAATACGCATGTTTTATAGGAAAATTTTGAGCGTAGCTTTGTCGAAAATGAAGTTGGAGCAATGGTTCACGAGTTCGACCGCTGAAGCTGTTAGCAAGTGGGCTAATATATTACAAGATTTGCGTCTTAGATTACAGTGCATGTTCAGTCAAACGAATGGTATAAAAAATACAAAAATCTCGTTTGTGGCCGGACTGAAAACATTTTACTGAGTAAGATTGAATTCTTAAATTGTCACAAGTAATTGACTAAAAGTCAGCGCCTGAAACACGGGCCAACTAATTATTCGAAGTCGTCTCATTTGTCTGAAGTGACGGGCAATTCGGGCCTTGGCGGCTCAATTTCGCTCGCCTGTCGAGCGCGCCCTCTCTGTAGTTATTCTTTAAACTTACATTATCCCTCTGAAAATTTACCTGAAGGAATCAAAGATTTTGCAATTAGCCTTATTTCGTCTATGCAGTACATAGTAACCTCACTAAAATTAATCGCAACCCTGTTCGTCGCGTCTCTTTACAATTCTTGTTGAGTAAAACGTACTTTTTCAAAAAAATAACGTACTTTTTAAAAAATAACGTACTTTTTCAAAAAATAACGTACTTTTAAAAAAATAACGGGCTTTTCCAAAAAAATAACGTATTTAAAAAAAAACGTACTTTTTCAAAAAATTGAGACAATTGACCGTAGGTAAAGTGGCTAAAATATGTTTGATATCGATATACTTTTTTCTTTCAAGCTGAAATTAAACAAAAAAAGCAAAATGTTGGCACAGATGCTATATGTCTTTCTTTAGTGAAAACATCGCTTGTTCCTCTGTATTTCTTCACAAGCAAAGCAGGTCTTCACGGCGTTACAATCACGGTCACACTGAACACTCAAGTACAATGTTCAACTCATTTTTTTATCACTGATCAATGCTGATTGCCGAACTTTGTGTACCCAGTCGGAAATAATGGTTGTGACTATAGTAGAACAACTATGAATATGGTTAAGATCTTGGTCGTTTATTATTGATATATCCTCCATATTCAACCATTTATGGGGTGCATTATGGTAGAGATGTCACAACCTGCGACCATATTGCCAACCATAATTCCCGTCCATAAATACCCAATTACAACCATAAAGGCTTAAGCTGCACATCCATAATCTACCATAGTAAACCGTAAGAAACACCATTTACGACCAAAATCGACTGTGTTCAGCGAATGATACACCTATATTCTACCAAGATGAACTTTTTCAACTGTTGACATATTATTCACTGGATGCCTGCTTTGTTTGGTAATGATTACCTGCTTTTGCAAAAAAAAAAAAAAAAAATGGTAATTTATACATGCGAGTTAGGCCAGCAGCTCTGAATGGTGAAAGGCTCTATACTTCAGGACGATGCTATAGAGCAGGAGCTTCAACCAGTCTGTGCAGTTAACACACGTTTATATACCACTTCTTCCAATTCTAAGCTGGTATGCAGCTATACGACACAGTTCAGAAGAAGTTACCAGTAGATGGAAGAAGCTTGGCCGTACCCGTTGTCAGGGCACGTAAGGCCAAATTTATCATGATAATAATAATAATATTTATTTCTCATATGGAGACTGTGTCCAACAAGGCTAGGACACAGTATCCTGAGGTTTTCATGCTTAGTACTCTCATAAGAATAACACTAAAAGTAACATAAGAGACAATTGACATTAAATTTGCAGCGAATCTACTTGTGCAATGCCCGCATCTAAATAAGGAGAGGATATTGATACTATTCTCCGTTGAGAGGAGCGTTGGTTACACAGAAGTGATGTGAAACTTTTTTTTAGATTAGGAAATACAGTATGCAGCGTAAAGTGAGCTAGGGAAAGTAGTTGCGGATTTAAAAATGTTACGTTGACAGGGATTTAAAAAAAAAGAGAAAAAAGTGCGATGGGAAATTTAGAATATATAGACCAGCTAACCAGATTCAGGACATATGAAACTTGGCATTGCTTTCCATAGAGCTAATGGGAATAATTTGTTCATGAACTGAAGAAACATAAAAATAGATGGCAATATTTGATCAAAGATTGCAGTATTGTTTTACGAGGGTTACAACAAATAAATAGATATGATGGGTAAATACGCTAAACTGGTAAAGCGTTTGTAAACTTTAGAAACAGTAGATAAAAACAACGTCAAGGCAGTTAACTTCCATATATACCTTACATTTTTTTGCAATTCATCGACAGGAAAGAAAACACTGAAAATGTGTACAATTTTTGCACTATAATATGAATTTTTGGATGTTTCGCATTCAAACTTTTAGTAGTACAATATTATTTTGGTCGATTACGTTGGGAATTCTAGATATATTATAATGGCAACCCATACATATTCTTCCCCAAATAATGGGAGGAATTCCACTCATGATCGTACGTACGGAAATCCGTTGATAACGTACATGCTTATGCTCTAGCATATGCTCTACTATATATAGTTTTCGAACATCCATGTACTACCATCTACCATATATAGTCTTCATACATCCATGTACAACCATCGACCTTCGTATTCTGACCAACCTTAAACAACCAATATTGCCTCTACTAATATCGACCTAAATATACTAAAATTAACGTTATGTTTTGGTCGACATATCTACCATATTGTTTCATCATCCATAATCGACCTTAATCTCTCATACACCACTATATTCTACCATAATCACAACCATTATTTCCGACTGGGTACAGCCGTCAACTAAGTATAATATTCATTGACGTTCACAGTTCAATAGCCGGAGAGGATTATAACTGTAAATTTAGAAACAAGTCATTTTGCTACTGACTTAATAACTACCATCAGAGGCCATTCGATAATTATTTGCATTTCAATCTCAATGAGGTATATTTAGATTATTAGATTAGACAGTTGGCCGTAGATGGAGCAATAGGCTAATTGCCATAGAGCAGCAGGGACTTTCGCTTCTGCACTCTATGCATAAGCTATTGCCATTTATAGTTTTCATAAATTTAACTTTCGATGATTTAATCTATGTCGTCTTTAAAACGATAATGAATATATGTTTCGAGCCGTAAGCAAGCAAAAATACCTAAGAAAAATTCTTAGGGCTCCTTGAAAATAATTGGCTCGTGTTTTTCGTTACGGAACATGCAATTAATACGAACTTCTTTGCCCAGAGTTTGCCTGAAAGTAGGAAATGATGATAAGTTTGTATTCTCATCATGGGGGACTAGACGTGCTATTTTTGCCTTCTCAGAAAAAGAAGAAGAAAAAAAAAAAAAAANAATTAATACGAACTTCTTTGCCCAGAGTTTGCCTGAAAGTAGGAAATGATGATAAGTTTGTATTCTCATCATGGGGGACTAGACGTGCTATTTTTGCCTTCTCAGAAAAAGAAGAAGAAAAAAAAAAAAAAAAACAGTAAAAATCAACTGAGCGTGGACTTTCTCCGATAAAAAAATATATATATATATAAATACTAGGACCTTGGATAAGCTCTTGCCAATTCAGATGGTAGCTAACGCATTCATAAGAAAGTACGGTACAACATACAAGTTCGAAATTCAGTACGTTCCATTTCGCCGAAGTGTAAGCAGTATTGTTGGGCCCGAGTATTTGCGGAAATTTTCCGGCTTTAAACTGAAGCACACAGAGTTCCTATGGGGACTGGCAACGACCAAGTTCTGTCGGATATACAACATGCAGACACTATAGTTTAGACGCTTCAAAAATAATCATTACATCATGAAGACGGCCATATTGAACGAAACCGTTCATAGAGTTCTCTATCATTAACACCTGTTGCGTTTATGCCATACATTGAAAGAAATGGCTGCAATGCAAGTACACACGACCAAGTGAGCATGTTGCCTGACAACGCAAAGCCAGATGTATGCAAAACATTGTGAAAGCCTACTTGGAAACGTTTGACTGGGAGGTTTTATCTCATCCGCCATATTCACCAGACATTGCCGCGCCCGAGTTTATCATTCGTTACGATAGATGGCAAACGGCGTGTTGAGCACCACCTACATTCTTCTGAAGATGCCAAGAAATCGGTAGGGTCGTGAATAGTCTCAAAGAAGTGTAGTTTTCGGGATGGAATTCAAATGCTGCCTGAAAGATGGGGAAAAATAGAGACAATCGGTGAAGAATGCTTTCGGTGTGATAGGTTTGCTTTTACTTTTTGTAAATAAAGCATTACTGGCGACGAACTACCAGAGAGAAGTTTTTCTGCCTCGTAATAAATGAACAATAAAAACATATAGTGACGGCGAAAATAATAAATGAAGAAGTGGAATGAAAACATAAAAGCACATACGAAGTTCTAATTTTGCAGGGGCAAGAAAACATTATGTGGGGCAGAACGCTGTATTGAAACAATCCAGAAAATGCGTAAGATTAGCGATGAAATAATAAATAAGGTTAACGGGCGTGAAACTTGGAAGTAACCCATTAAGGGTCGTCATTAAACAGGCAATTTTCTTAAGTACTTAGTATTCGCATATTTTAAGGTCTCATAATAGTCTCATTGTAAGTTTCGAAAGTGTCTCAAAAATTGTTATTGACTGTAAGCACTTACAGCAAAGAGTATACTTCTGAAATAAGAAATATGTAATAAATGATTGCATCTTAAGTTAATTCAGACATAAAATTGCGTCCCAAACATGGAACATTAATTTTAACAAAATAGTGATCACAACGAATCAAACTCGGTTCACTAATTTTCATGTTATTACTTTCGCCTTATAGTTCAGCTACACAGCGATGTCATACCAAAACTAGCGGTGTAAATTATGATACTAAAAATGGCATTATTCTGCCCACTAAGCGATAATCGCTGCGCCCCCTAAAAATGATAGGTATTTCGACCATTGGGAATACAGCATTACTATAGTTATACTGCAGTGAACGTAGATTTCACAAATGCAAATGAAAATATTGAACGGATTCGTGGTCTCTGGTTTATTAACACAAAACCAAGCTAATAAATTTCATCTACGATAGCGACCTTGCACTCGAACTTTTACATACATCTCCATTATTTTAATAAATGCATTTTCAAAGTCTTATATTTTTCTACCCCTCTGCAAAAGATACGTTTACTGGCATGGGCCTCAGCTTTTTTAGTTTTTGACCTTCCCGTTTTAAAGTAAATAGCATTAAAACTCTTTTATCTCGTGCCTATGAAGTTTGTTCAGATTTTATATCATTGCACAATGAATTTGAATTTTTAAAGCAATACTTCTCAAAAAATGGGTATCCTCTTCATTTAGTGAACGATTGCATAAGGAAGTTTTTAAATCATAAATTTTCTGCTTCTACTGATATGTTGGCCGTGAAGAAAAAAGAAGCTTTTTATATCTCTGTCTTCTTCGGCCATCAGTCGGAGAAACTAAAAAAAGATTTAACAGTTTTAGTTAGCAAATTTTTTATGTGTTTAGACCTACAAATTGTTTTAGTGAATAACTATAGGATAGGTTCTCTGTTTTCATTTAAGGATAAGAGACCTGCCCATATGCTCTCCTCTATTGTTAATAAGTACTATTGCCCATCGTGTGGGTCAGTGTACGTGGGGTCATCCACGCGTGCCTTGAGGCTTAGAGTGTTTGAGCATATGGGTAGGAGCTTTAGAACCGGTAATCCGCTTGCAAGGCCATCACATTCTTCAATACGCAGTCATGCTGAACAGTGCGACACTGCAATTCTTCAGCAAAATTTTTCAATCATAGGCTCTGGTAATTCACTTACCGATCTTAGAATCCTTGAATCATTATATATTAACAAACAAAAACCTAACTTAAATGAAATGCAATCGTCATATCCGCTGAAAATAGCCCAGCAATAGTGTAACATAGCTTGAAAACAATTATTATTATTTTTTTATTTTCTGAATTTCACCATTTGTTACAATAGTATTATTATGAAATTTCTTATATTTCAGATTGTTGATAATGCCCTATATGGTCGAAACGTCCATATTTTAAATAGACATACCTTTTAGATCTATCGTCTTCGCTTTAACCCTGGTTTTAGTATAGAGAACAAACAACAGCTGGCCAAGCTCACGGCCCTGAGGGACGCCAGACACCACCCCGACTGAGGCGCTTAAAACGCCGTCAACAGGCACACTCTGCGTTCGCTCAGAAACAAAATCGCGAATGATTGACAAAACCCTACCACCCACACCAAAGGACTCCAGCTTGTAAAATAGACCCCTGTGGTCAACCCTGTCAATCGCCGCGCTAAAGTCCAACTGGACAAGGCGTGCTTCCGACCCGCAATCCAGCGCAGATTGTAAAAGGTGTGATACCGACAAGAGAGCGTCACAACAGCCGAAGCCAATTCTGTACGTAAACTGACTAGCGGGCAGCAACCCCATAACCGCAGCAAAACGACCAAGCTTACCAGCAATCAACTTCTCGAACACCTTCGACAAAATGGGCGTCAGGGTTATGGGTCGAGAGTTGGCCACATAGGGCGACACCGGACCCTTGGGAATAGGAGTAATATTCAAAGTTCGCCAACAACGAGGAAAACGTCTTCGGGTAACATGTCTAGTACCCGTCCACCATGCTAGTAGCCGTCAACTCGGGTTTAAAAACTTCCTGTGTGAAAACTAGCAGTACTAGAGAGCCGTACATAGGCTTAAACTGTAGGGTGCTACTTAGGCTACAGTTTAAGCTTCTGTACAGCTTTCTAGCACTGCTAGTTTTCACTGAGGAAGTTTTTAAATCTAAGTGGACGGCTACTAGCATGGTGGACGGGTACTAGACATGTTACCCTAACCGTATCAGGCGCCGGAAGATCACTGCAAGCTTGGGGGCAAGAACATCAGCCAGCTGCTTATAAAACAAAGGAAACCTACCCACTGGATCCACCCCTCCATACGGATCAAGGCGTTCAAACAGCACCCTGATAGCACCAGATCTGGAAGCCAAAGAGGTCAAGCGAGGTTCAGGGTGGCATCCATGAGGCAATACGATAAGATCTCTGCTTCCCGTCACAGTGAGCCGACAAACGCTCCGCCCTTGCCAAGGGCTCAGTCACGATGCCCCCACCTGGACCAACAAGGGGCGGCAACGAAGGTTCAGCACCGAACACTGATCCCTTTAGCTCACTCCACCAACGGTGTGGATGGTCAGTACTCAGCAGAGACTCCCTGGAACGCTGCCTCAGACGACGCTGGGCCTCCTCATACACACGCCTAGCCTCGGCCCTACGATCAACACGGTCACGCGAACGTCGCCTTGCCCGATAAGCCGCTTGTTTAGATTCCAAAGCTAACCGACACTGGTCGTCAAACCACGGCTCATCTCGAGACCTCACATGAATAGTCCTCTTAGGAACAAACTTCTCAAAAATGGACACAGTCAAGTCGTTAAGCTCAGAGACAGGATCCTCACTGTGAATCGTCAGCATCTTATCCGACACTCAACATGGCTTCCGAAATGGAAGAAGCTGCTTAACAAACCTACTGGACTTTTTCTCAAAAGTTACAGATATAAAAGACGAAGAAAAGGGTGTAGACCTTGTGTATCTAGACTTCCAAAAACTTTTGATAAAGTCCCCCATCACCGGCTAATGAAAAAATTGAAAGCCAATGGCATTCAGGGTGACTACTTACGATGGATCAAGGCATGGCTTACGGGTCGGCAGCAGCGAGTGAAGCTTGAAGGAGAGTCGAGCAACTGGACACAGGTTTCCTCAGGGGTTCCACAAGGTAGCGTGCTTGGCCCACTTCTGTTCTCAATTTACATAAATGATCTCGATCTTGACATCCGTAGTAAAATCAGTAAATTTGCGGATGATACAAAACTATGTCATCCTACAGCGAAAAGAGCCGAGCTCCAACAAGACCTTGACCACCTCATGGATTGGAGCGCAACGTGGCAGATGAACTTCAATGTCGACAAATGCTCAGTAATGCACGTAGGGTTGGTGAATTCTTTCACCCCATTGAAAATGAATGGGACGGAATTGGCTGCTGTCACCCACCAACAACGTGACTTAGGAATCACTATTACAAACAAACTACAACACAGTCAACAAGTTGACAAGAGTGTGAAAATGGCAAGCAGAGTACTCGGATTCATCACCTGAAACTTCGAATGCAAGTCCAAGGACATCATCGTTCCCTTCTATAAGACATTAGTGAAGCCACACTTTGAATTTGCTGTTCAATTCTGGTCACCACATCTGTGTAAAGATATCGATAACATGGAAATAGTCCAACGCAGAGCAACGAAACTGATGCCTCAGCTGAGAAACAAGTCGTATGAACGTCGCCTGAAAGAACTGGGTCTGATCTCTCTCAAGCAAAGACGACTCAGGGGGCAACTAATAGAAACATTCAAGTACTTGAATGGTTTCAACGACGTACCTATAACGGGACTCCTTGAAAGAGACCCCAATGGTCGCTTGCGAAACAACGGTCAAAAACTCAAGCATAAAGCTCGAAGAACAACCTTAAGTCAGCAGTTCTTTCCCTATTTCATAGTCAGCATTTGGAAT
>LQNS02277097.1:38727718-38759359 GCA_001587735.2 Parhyale hawaiensis | reverse complement strand
TGTCTAGTAATAAGAAATTATTTTGATGACTGCCGGTTGGATATGAGCCACAAAAGTAGCGTTGCAGTAGTTTGAGCGTAGTAACGATTCAAGTTCAGGATTAAAATCTAAGTTCATGTCCGTGGATGTGTACAGAATATTACAGGGTTAGAATTGAGCTGTGGTGAGACTCAGAAATTCTAGAGAGTGTATGGATGTCGAGTTAGTGTCATAGAGGATATTCATAACATATCAGCGTACTTACATCGAGCGTTACTGTAACAAATGGAACAATATCAAATCTATAAAATAGAATATTCATAGCACACGCGAAATTTTTCTCTACAAGAAAAATTTCTGGGGGACGAAGGGGATGAATGTTATGAATTAGGTTACGGAGCTAATTAAATTATGATTCAATATCGATTTTATATATATTGAAAAGCGTTTGTTCTCTTTTTCTTCGACTATGCTTGGGTAACAAACCATAAGTGCTACTTTCGTTATTAGATTTTCACCTGGGAAAGTACGCATACGTAAATATAGCGTATTATAACACGAGGACAGGCAAGTACGCTATATTTTATCCAAAAGAAACTAACTGAGGATTTGGTTTAAAGGAACTGTCGGTTGGAATAGCGAGCATAAGGGTCAAAGAAGTCACTGTTCACCATAATGAAGGGACTGGCGTGTAACGTAAACAATTGGCAGCGAGTGCCCTGAGAACATAGAGAGTGCTACTCAGTATGCTGAGAAGTGCCGGACTGACTAGATGATGTTCGATGGAAGTGGTAAGTTTCAGTGTAAGATCAAGCAAATTCTTGTAGAACAAGACTGTTTTGATCACAGATCCGCGTTCTCATGTATACCCGCTAGTCACTAGTAACTAAATAATGTATACCTGCAAAAAGAACTTGTAATGGGGTGGCACCTTTTCTCGCTGATTTTACTAGCCGGGATCAATACACAGCTATAACAAAGCCAACGTGGGAACTGAAAAGAAGCTCTAGTTTTTGGTACTTATTGTGAGCTGTCAAAATGAGTTAATTACACGGATGCACCCCTGTAGAGCTCGGGTTGAATTTCCAGTAAAGTGCCAAAGCCACGCTGTGGTATCCACCTCAACTGAAGATTTATCTCAATACGACCACACAGCATTCATTGTTCCATAAAATAATTGTGCATGGCCATTACTATTGTCGCAGCTGTAAGCAGCGAACACAGCAAGTGAAACCGCAATTTCCCCCACACCAAACATTTTAAGGACCTCCCAAACTTACCCTTCAATTTCATTGCCTACTGCCCCAAACACATCCCAACACTCATCATCCAATGTTACCCTTCCTGTGGCTTCGGCTCACTGTCTCTGAATTTGTTCATCTTCCCCTTTGAACTCATACAATCTTACATTACCATTTGCCCAATTTCAATTCATGCCCATACTACTGTAAAACTCATTTCGTACTTCAGGAATTGCCTTCATAACACCTTTCTTACCACTCTGTCCACTCCCTCTTCAACATGTACTCATCCCACTTATATATATGCTCCCCACGTTGCACCCCTTACCTACACCCACCTGTGCACTCATTTTTGACAATCATTGCCCCAATCATATCCTTACTCACTATTGTCATCATTTTACAGTCTATCATACATATCAACGGCACCTAGGAAAATTTAACACAGCCATAATCCCCACTCTCACTGCTCATCGATGCGTCGAGCAATATTTTATGCAGACAATTACCCACACATTTGAAACTTCCTTCCCGCATCCCGGAGTTGCAACGACCCGTCAATCCCCAGCCGCTTGCGCGTGTTACACCCCAGCTCTGACACACCAATTCAAATACAAAGTTCTCCCCAGAGCGTGAATCATGCTTCCGCAGCATTTATTGCAGATGCTTGGACATTGAACATTGCTGAGCATTAAGACATGTTTATTTTCGGCTCCCATATATCTGCCTCCTAACATCTTTTGGCAAAATCACATCTTTCTTGGACAACCCTTAATAACCATTATCATCCCAATAACAAGATACAATCGATAACTCCCCATAAAAAAAACAGCACATCCCAGTACCCGCCTGAAAGTGACACATCCCTACAATAACATATAAATGATACAACCACAATGCAAATCGAGTACCCCACATACCTGTTGCGCATAGAAAAATAGCACTGTTAAATTTTTTACACATAATATGACACGACGTTAACAACATAAAATATTGATGCCAGCCGGAACAATTTCAATATGAATATAGCACATTATCGCCCCTTAACATATAAATTGGTTTGTTATTCGCATGTCTGCCATGAATGTGATAACGCACATATTGTACGAGTTTATGGATCTGTATCAAGTGTAATAAGTTTGCATATGTCTGTGATGTACGTATCCAACGTAACACAAATATATCCCTTCACACTCATCGACGTTCATTTTTCTGTTCTTTCTCTATTCATTTTCTTCCATCCTACAGTCTCATCACTTGATGTGATCATACCATAAGCTAACGATCTAGCATCTTCAACAGTAAAATGATGTAGCATTGGCAGGCGTAGCTTGATCTAGCATTGGCAAATGTGAAGTGATGTAGCATTGGCCGTCGTTAAGTGAGTTAACATTTCCAGTTGTGGAGTAATCTAACACTAGCAGCTGTGAAGTGATCTAATATTGGCAGTTGTGAAGTGATCTAATATTGGTACCTGTGAAATGATCTATTGTTGGCAGCTGTGAAGTGATGTAATGTAGGCCACCATAGAGTAATTTAACTTCGGCAACCATGAAGTGATGTAACAATGTCCTCTATTAAATCATATATGTAATGGAGGCAACTGTGAAGTGATGGAACATAGTCATCTAGTAAATCATGTAATGTAGGCAACCATGAAACGATGTAAACTAGTCGTGCACTAAATTATATAATGTAGGCAACCATGAAGTGATTCAACATAGTAATCCCTTAAATCATGTAATGTAGACAACCATGATGAGATGTTGTGTAGGGAACAACCATGATGTCGCTCAACTTAGGCAGCCATGGAACGATTCAACTTAGGCTTTTATGGAAGAGATTCAACTTAAGCAACCATTAAGTGATGTAACATAGGCAACCATGAAGTGATGTAACGTAGGCAACCACAAAGTGGTGTATTATTCCTAGGTAGTAATATGAAATGGCATGGTGCAACTGTAGATGGTTCCAGTGATGAAGGGTTCTATCAGCACTAAAATGCCCTTTTATAATATCTTTTAATGGCAATTCGTGTATCTTTATCTCATGGTTAATTATGCATTTCTAGTTCATGGCTACGAATGTGGTTTTATTCTGTAGTATTACTGTGGTTTTATCCGGTTTTTCAGTATGACTGGGATTTTTTAACCTTCCTTTCCTTGCGGTTGTAGGGATGAACTCTACCGAAAGCTCTACATGTATCAATTGTCAAGGTTATTGCTTCAAATCCGTCGTTGAAAAAATTGTATGTGATATTGAAGTACATTACATGTAGTATCTATATGTCAATTTAAAAAAAAAAAATTCTATATTCCATGAATTTATGATGAACTTTCAATTATTCTTGGTGTTCGAAAATATTATATATATCGCTTACTGAAGATATATGATTGTGAATTAGATTTCCTGCTCTGCAATACATTCCTTACGTTGCAATGAAGAAATTAATCTTTGAGGTGTCCGTGATCATTCGAACTCATTTTATCAACACTTACGTAAATCGACCTCCAGGCCCAATTGTGAGAGGGCCGATTTCAGTGTCCAGATAATGTATGGTGTAGTCTATGTTTCATGTTATTCTATTCCGCCCGAAGGGATTGCAAATTAAATTGTTATGATGACAGTAGTGGGTAAAGCCGCCAGATCCTTGTTTTTGAGGGTAAGCTACCCTCGCGGCTCCCTTCGCGCGTGAGCTTCCGGTTTATGACGGCCGATGCACTACCGGTTTAGCGGGGGTCTGGGGGGGGGCGCCAACCGGAAGTGGGAGGGGCCTGGGAAACCGAAAGTAGGTGGAGCCGGAACCTACCCTCAAAAACAGGGATTTGATGACTGTACTTATACACTCACGACCTAAGAGTTTCATCTCTCTGTTGCAGATCTTAATGTTGTTACACTCTACGAAAACATTCTTTGTCATGGTCGTGCTTCAGAAGCAGAAATGCGTTAGTGAATTCCTCCACGAAAAAAAATTGAACCAATCAATAATCACCGGCACCCGGTGAACGTTTACAAAGCCGATGCAGTTGGTGCCACCACTGTTAGGACATGGCTTCGTTTATCTTAGAGTGGCCACAAAGATGTGAGCGACAAAGTGTGATCCGGACGCCCATGCACAGCCACTCCCAAAAACCAACTACGTCTCGATCAACTCATCCGCACCGATCGACGGATAACGAACGGTACATGAAATGCTTATGAGACTGGAGGTAGGTCTCAGTGTTAGAAATGATGACGGCATCTTTAGGATAGATCAAAGTGTGTTGTAGGTGGGTTCCACGAATGTACGGATCTCGGACTGTATCATCACCGGTGACGGGACGTGGTGCCGCAAGTACGAACCGGAGTCCAGATGGCTGTCTATGGACAGGCACCCCTCAAACTCTCCAGCAAAGAAGTTCAGGACGCAAACATCTGCAAGCAAAGTGATGTACACCGTCTTCTGTGACAGTAAGGGCGTCATCCTCCTCGATTTCGCTGAACAAAGGGCGATTGTCTACTCTGATGTTATGTTACGGTATAAGTGGGCATGAGCCCATGATCAAGTCTACCTAGTATTAAAAATCATCAAACATTTAAGCAGAAACCTAAAACACAATGGAAACTATATAAATCTGACTCAGACAAAAGTCGGGCACTCCATGAAAATGCTATTAACCTGAACATCTGCATACGTATGCATTAAACAAAATATCAGTACAAGACTTTAAAGCATCTGTGGCGATGTCCCTTTGATGCGGCTTCAGTTCACGATCAGAAGAAGTGACGGTAGACTCATAAAAGCGAGAGTGGAATTTATGCACATATCCTGAATGTGCAGCTAGGTGGCAAGGCGCAGAGGGTGCAGAAATTCTAGTTGGCGTCTATGCACGATGAGTACACTGGTGGTGAGTACACTGGTGGTGAGTGAGCCCACCCTACTGTATGGAGAAAGGCAGCACTCGCTAGAATGTTGAATTTTCTTTGTTTTATATATCTACAGCTAATTCAATTATATCAGAGCGTGATATCACTGGTTGTATTTATTCAATTTAGGATTTCAAATCGATCAACATATCATTCACTGTTTCAAATTTCATTTCAAAATTGTATCCACATAAAATTCAAAGTAAACGCTGAAGCCGCTTCAAGTGACATATACCGATAGATTTACCACAACTCCAAATTTAATGTAGTTTCGTTTGTCTTCGCACTGCTGCTGCTGCTGCGGCTACGACGCCGTTAAAGTGCTTAGCAAGATGTGCCGTCGCCGACCTTTGCACACTATTACACTCAGTCCCATGGGCTATACGGAGTTGTCGATTTTATCAATCAAAATGACAAACACAGAGGTTTTCCAAGGGCGTCACAATAGCCCGCTAAATAGGAATGAATACATGAAAAGGTATTTATTCTTATACTCAAATACAGATAACTGTCTTTCAATGGGTAAAGATTTACATCAGTAAGCCAATACTTGCTCCTACGCGGCTCACTATTCCCGCTTTTCAGTGAACGGAACCTCAATTATGCCATCTAGCCGGCATGACACTTTTCGGTAAACTGAGCCACACTCTCTCTCTCTGTCCCAGGGCACTTTCTGCCAATTGTTTACCTTATTATACCCCAGTGCAAGGCACTGCCAAGCACAAAAGCTTTTTTGTGCTCGTCAGCACGCTTGTATACGAACTCCTCACTTTCAAGGTGTTCTTTCCACAACGACATAGACCGAACCTGCTTTCATCAGTAACCACATATATATTAATTATATATGCGTGCTTTCCCAGCTGTATTATTAATATCAATAGTATTATTTATTGATGCACAATCGTCATCAAAACAAGAGAACAAAGGCTATTTTAATATGTATAAGCAATCGATATTCAATCATCAGTTAGTTTTGCTACCTAAATTCATAACAGTTAAGTTGAAACATTAAGAATCTGAAGGCCCAGATTGCTCGTATAAAGCCAGAGAAAGGAGAAAAATACCATATGCAACACGAAAACGCCAGGCCTCACACAGGTTGGAAGACCAAGGAATGTGCGTGTGACAAAGTTCGGCTGAACGGTGCGGTCTCACCCACCGCATAGTCCCGATCTGGCACCGCCAGACTTCCACTTGTTTGGACCCCTGAAAAACGCATTACACGCGCTATGTTTCTCCGACAACAACACCGTAATCGCAACCGAGAAAAAATTAACTGTCTCGGCAGGCGGAGACCTTAAAAACCGACGCATCAAGGCTTTCGTTCACCGCTGACAGAGGTGCATTAAGTATGGTGGTGACCACACAAAAAACAATTCTGAACCACAAAAGAACGCCCGTTATATTGGTGCCACTTCACTCTTCGTCGCTCTTCAATTTTTTATTTAGCTAAAGAATAGGAGGCATTAGTTTTAGTAAGATCCACGTATTTCACATTAAATCAAAGTTGCACGGTCTACGATCGTGGAATCGCGGACGATTAATCCAAACCACCCATCACTGCTTAACAACGTACAAAGAATGCTAGACTAATATCTCACAGAGTACGCTTACCTAACTTCGTAAAATGTATGCCTACCTAATATTTTACAAAGTATGCTTACCACATACCAAACAAAGTATGCACACCTAAGCTCTTACAAATAACATTCAGCTAATATCATACCAAGTATGCGTACCAGCCTCATACCTATTATCTTCGACAGCATACTTATATGTTA
This sequence comes from Parhyale hawaiensis, assembly GCA_001587735.2. Lineage (NCBI taxonomy): Eukaryota > Metazoa > Arthropoda > Malacostraca > Amphipoda > Hyalidae > Parhyale > Parhyale hawaiensis. Next base: position 38,752,452 of record LQNS02277097.1, on the reverse strand, counting down.
TAAGAATAATGATGTATGTTTACTTTATATCTGACAAAGTATGTTTACCTTATGTCGTGCCATACAGAGTATGCCTACTTGATAACTCAGGATAAATGATCTCGTTTCCCCAATCCTCTATATCCTCTTAACATAATGGCAATAGCTCAAAGAAGCCGGGGTGTTAGTCCCGGTGTCTCTTTGGGAATGGGCCTCTTGGTTCGTCTACTGCCGCCTATCTAATCTAATCTAAATGTCTGAAAAAATATGCATTGCTAATGTTCTACAAAGTATTCGAGCCTAATACACTTAGAACGGAAATAGCTAATAGCTGTATCACAGAACTGACCACATCTCGACTAATTTGTTATAAATTTCAGAGAAACTTTCCGTGAAAGTTAAACTTATGATGCTTACTTATAGTGTCTGTAAATTTTCAAACGAGTAATCGTGCTGGTTCTAGAAAAGAATGTTTTTTTTTTTGTCAATTTTACTAGTTTCACAGAGCGGCGGTAATAGCTTTTTGACTAAAAGGAGCAAAAATGAACAACACGAATTAGAAAATTATGTAATAAACAAAAAAAATAATTAATTAATTAATTAAAAGTCTTATTTGCCAGCATGACCCCCATGACGTTTAATAGCTTTAATAATCCTTGAATCCATGCAGCCAGTTAGTTTCTTGATTGTAGAAGGTGGAACTGCCCTTGCTGCTGCAGCAACAGCATCCCGCAAGACAGATTTTGAGGCGTACTGCCTTCTATCTCATTAAATTTCATTTTTCAGAAAAGCCCAGAAGTTTTCAATTGGGTTTAGATCAGGTGAGCACAGTGGCCAAACCATCAGCTTCTCTCCATGGAACTCCAAAGAGTCCAGAAATGTTGTGGTAGTACGGGCAGAGTGAGAAACCGCATTATCATGCATCAAAATCAAATTTCGAAGCAAAGAAAGGGGTACCTATGTCATCCAGCCATGGGACCACGGCGCCCTTTAACATTCACAATAGGAAGCACATGTAATTTTTAAGCCATCAGGTACTCTAAGCGGACCTACAAGTTGATCCCTAAAAAAAATACGAGCCCATATCATAACACTACCTCCCTGTTGACATTTTACGCGTTGATGACACCCACCCGCCCTTACTCCACCCATCAGGTCCATCAAGGGTTGCCCGGTTTTCGTCAGTGAAAAGAACATGATTCATGTTGATCTTCATGTATTTTTCTGACCATTCCATCCTCAAAATTTCTTGTCTTGGGGTCAGAGGGGGCAATTTCAGAGGGGATTTAACAGACGCAAGGGAGCAAAAGATATCATTTCTTATGGTTTTAGACACTTCAGGAAGCCCAGAAGCCACAAAATTTTATTTACTTGTTTGCCCGGATATTTTACGTAGCTGATGAACCAAATTTCTCATGTCTCTATCAGTAACAGTCCTTCAATGCCCAGCATCTGATCGTTTTTTCCGTGGTGAAAGGTCCTTCAATAATCTTGTCACTGTGTCAATATGGCGTCCTATTTTTCGGGCAGTAACATCAGGAGAGGTGCCTTTAGCAGCTTTTTGATGATAATTTCTTTCTCCTCATTAGTTAGCAAGAGCTTTCCGCGACCCATTTTAGTAGAATATACAAAAAGCTATTAATGTCATTCACCTGAAAAAGAAAATAAAATGCATAGAATTGTCAATCATTAGACAATGCAAAATGTAAACAAACTCAACAGTGATGCCATAAGATGTCACAGTTTCCCTACAAGTTTCGTGAAAATTTGATCGCGCAAAAATGAGATATAGTCAATTTTGAATTTTGTGCAAAAACTTTTTTGTTTGCGTTCTAAGTGTATTTAGTAATGCGTAAGCTTCAAGTCCACCATTTTTTTACACTTACAGTGAGCTTCCTACTTTATGAACAAAAATAGCTATCTAATTTCCCAGACACCTGCGTGCAGCAAAACTTCACTACCGATACTAACTTTTATTTAGTGCCAGCTATCTAAGTTAGCAGTGCGAACTTCGACTTCTCCAGGATAGTAAACAATGAGAGTCTTTAATAAAAGTTTGCCAATTATTTATTCATGAGCAAACCAGACTGCAATGAATCGAGTTATCTACAGTGTGGCTCAGTGAGCAGGCGGCTGCGATACGGGAAGGCTCGTTTCGTCCGTGTAGAACACTAGAAAAATTCAGAGGTTACCCTCTTAAGAATCAGTATTACTATGATAAACGCTAGTTTGGATCAGCACCTTAAGTGGGTACGAGTGATGAAAGTTTTGTTTCGTCCGTGCAGAACTGGAGGAACGAAGTAAAGTAACTGTAATAAGAATATTCTTATTACTAGTGGGACATGTCACCATTGTACCTTTTCCTTTGTTTATTCAAATGTACCTCGTCTATGCCTTGCGTACCTCATGAACCGTGACATACCAGGTCTAATCTTAAGCAACTCGTCTAGCCTCACATACACACTTCGTGTAACGTAGCATACTTAGTTTCACAGTTATAGGGTGATTTCTGGGGAATCGTATTCTTAATATAAAAAGGAGAACCAAGCTACACAGATAAAACATTTTTAGTGGGTAAAAGCAAACGTTTCGGATTAAAATTAGTTAGTTATAAACTTTGTTTAACCTCCGTAGCCGCAACTCAGGCGTTCCAACAGAGATGAGTGTGTAGTATTTAAATACCACATAATTTGTCGCGTGGCCTACGTGCGCTACTNGAAAAATTCAGAAGTTACCCTCTTAAGAATCAGTATTACTATGATAAACGCTAGTTTGGATCAGCACCTTAAGTGGGTACGAGTGATGAAAGTTTTGTTTCGTCCGTGCAGAACTGGAGGAACGAAGTAAAGTAACTGTAATAAGAAATTATTATTATTACTAGTGGGACGTGTCACCATTGTACCTTTTCTTTTGTTTATCCAAATGTACCTCGTCTATGCCTTGCGCACCTCATGAACCGTGACATACCAGGTCTAATCTTAGGCAACTCGTCTAGCCTCACATACACACTTCGTGTAACGTAGCATACTTAGTATAATATAATCGTAACGTCTATCCCAACGAACATCGGCCAACCATACCGTAACGGACATCATCAAACGTAGTGCCTTCATAGTCAAAGTTCGAAATTAAATATATTATCTGACCTATTCTTCCAGTGCTTTACGTTATGGATAAGATTGCTAACACAAATAAGATAAATGAAACAGCATTCAGCAACAGTGCTAAGATTGCAAGGGGCATGCCCCAGAGTGTTTGCCTCGGCTTATTAATTTTTACACTGAAGATACATATATTTCAGCCTTTCTGTTGAATAAAAGTTGTAGCAAGTAAATATCTATCATTTTAAAATAGCCTCCTATGAGTCAAACAATTAAATCAGAAGGTACTTGATACAATAGACTTCGTAAAGACGCATATTCTACTACGTACGTACAAAATATTCTGTTTGAAAGCAGTAATATATTATAACAATACATGAAATTAAAGCAATAAATCTTTTTCTTTTAGTAAATTCACTCTATATCCATTAAAAAGTCAGCTTCCAGCGGTTACGTGCACTGCGGAGATGACTAGCAGCTGGCACATCCGCTGGTTACAATGTTGAACAGTTAGACCTCTACGCACGACGCATGGCGTCAATGATACCTACCACCTGTTCATCACATGCAGATCGTCGAAGTTTCGCAGTAAGAATGTATGGATAGTGCTTGTCGATCATTGCATTCAGCTATGCAGGAAGAGAGCTTCTACAAATCTTACAATGAACGTGAAATAAATATCATGGTCATGTTCTCTGCTGATGCAATCAGTATATATGTTGTGCGCGTTTGGTGGATTTGCGCGATCGATAGATTGCGCTGCGCGTTTGGTGGATCGTTCAAATTTTAAAATGGAAAAACAAAAAACCAGTCCTTGCCTCCCCTAACCTACTCTACATTAAATCCGGATATAGTCCAACTTACCCGAAATTACGGCCTAATACCTACAACTTCCACCAAACGCGCAGCGCGATCGATCGATCGCGAAAATCCACCAAACGCGCACGTCATATATACACGGTACTACTCACTCTATTAGGACATATGCGGTGCGTTTCTTGGCCAATGGAGCCATCCATATCGGTACACTTAAAAAAAAAATCCCGGTAGTTGTTCGTAATTCACTTACCAAAAACAATAATAACAAGTTGCAGTGAAACAGCGGAGGTAATAAGCGAAATTATGCAAATCTACCAACTCATAAATTCAGTCTCAAGGTCACTGAAGAAAAGAAAGCTTGGGTAAAATTCACGCTTAAAAAGTGAGATACAGCAACGTTTTCGTTTAAAAGTATCCATGTAACCCAAGGAGGTTCTAATAGAGAGGAGTGCACCCTAACTATTTATCCTACGGGAGCGTTGCGAGTAAACTTTTCCCTTAAACTGGCTGAGTGGCTTATCCAATCGGAGAGCGGCATTGCCTACGTGAGGCATTGCCTCACGTAGGANGTATCCTGTATACCAGCTTATGATGAAAGTAACAGGGTGAGCAGTGGGATATAAATCTTCAGACACGATTGTCTTGCAAAAATATTGAAGAACTGCCAGTCTGTATCTTCTTGAACTATATGTGCTGACCACTGCCACTTCAGCCAGTTTAAGATCTCCAATCGCCAGCTTGAGTCACGTGACAAAGCCATGTGTTTACTCGCCCAGGGAAGGCTTGCGCGTACTCCTCCCATTGAAGCTCCTTGATGTAACCTTAACTTGCTACCCATAACTAGCTAACCATGCTTGAACAGCTACGCTATAAGCAACTGAAGATTCAGAACGAATTTCTTTCCTATTTTTTGAAAAATAAACATTTCCCCCGATTCATTCTCAATTCCCGGGATTTCTAGTTTGCACAAAATTTCCTGGAATACCGGTATGATAACCCTAGTCTGTATGCTACGCTTTCAGAATTAGAATAGGAAAATTCAAGATGTGAGACGTTCTCAAATTTTGGTTGCAAGCAACTTCTTCTACAGTTGTATTGTTTTTGCGTTTCGAAAATACCTTAAGTCTATGCTCTGCGTATCATAACTACCGACATTCATGTTTTTCACGCCATGTAGCACTCCACTGTCACAGACTAGAAGGAAGGCACAGACTAGCAGTTCTTCAGTATTTTGTGCATGAAAATGTTTGGTAAATGATGACGTCACAGTCGTCATTCTGTTATTTTCATCAAAAGTTGTTATACAGGATACGAGTTTCATCTACATAACTTCAGCCGCTAAAAATTTCGTCGATGGTTAAGGGCTACAAAACTTTGACCCCAGAAGGCTGTATGAAATGAAATCATCGTTGCAGTCATTCTACTTGCTAAGACGTTAAAAAAATATGCAGCACATTTCTTCAATTAAATTTGCTGCTTGTTAGTTTCTGCTCCATCCAATTTCCATCTGTTTCTTTCACTACAAAATTCATTGAATAAAACATAATTTTAATTCCGGTGAAGACGTGAACACTTTCTTGTATATTTTTTGCTGGTAAAAGCTTATATTTTTCGAATAGGGGTTTGAGGATCTACCCAACAGAATGACTAAGAGTAGTATTATTATAGTCCGAAAGTTTAAGCCTCTATTTCCGAGCGGAACGATGTCACAGACCAAAAAATAAGGGACACATAGTATCTCGATAGAAACGGGGAACTCATGCAGAAAGGTGCTCCCACACAGGATCAACGCGCATGGGAACAGCAAGTTGGGAAACAGAAGAGCAGAATAAATGATGACAGGAAGGACTGTGTAAATGGAAGGAAGCAAAGTGGGTACGAAAGACAACCGTCCCGAAGGCCTAGCTAATGGCTAAAGTACCGTAACTTACACGAGCCCCCTGGGGTCGCCACGCCCCATAACATAGGATGGGCGAACCTAACTCACCTAACCCTATGACCCATCCTATGCCACCCGAGAGGAACGACGAAGAGTTATTTCGATGCCACCCGCTAGTCAAAAGAACGAGTGTCATCATCTTTTCGTCCGAATGTGTTGATGTGCCCATTTAAATAGCACGCACCTGTTAGCATTTTGAGTTATGAATCCCACTAAATTTAATGTAACGTCCGAAAATAAACTAACGGCACCTGCAGAGTAACTTGAACCGACGGTACACATTTTTGCATGATTTCTTGGCAATCTAAAGCAGTGTTAACGAGAGTTCAACATAACTTTCGGACTAAAAGATGACGATACTCGTTCTTTTGACCAGCGTGTGTCATCGCCATAACAGAAGCAAATGATAACTATTGTGTTGAATAAATGCAGTCTCGCAATTGTTTACTTTATTTGCATTTTCACCTAAAAAATGAACAGACTTTTGGCCCAAACCCACGCATTAGCCCATTGCTGGGCATGGAACACTTAACGCATGGTCAATCCCATACTGGTATTCGTACGAAAGCGTGTTCCAGCCGTCCTGTAAAGCGATACTGCTATTCATTCAACGGCTAGAGTGCTCCTTATGCTCTAGCGCCAAGCTTGAAAATATCGCCAGAAACCGTTCGTACCACATGCATTCAAGTCACAACATTCGTGCCACATGTATTCAAGTCACCAACATTCATGCCACATGTATTCAAGTCACCAACATTCATGCCACATGTATTTAAGGCACCAACATTCATAAAACATGCATTCAATTTAGTAAGAAGTGAAACTTATTGATCGAGTAGTAACAGAGGATGAAATGAAAAGAAAAGATCGAAATTGATAGTTTATTGTTAGCTCCTTTGTTAAAAAAATTTTCCATGCCATTACTGTATTGTTAATTTATACAATTGAACCTTAGTCTACCTTAACGTGATCAGCGATTGCTTTCTTTTACGGGAAATACTAGTCACATTTCAAGTGTTTGGAGGTAGAACTTTGCAAAAAAAAACTCCGTTACAGCAGGTCAGTTCTGATATCAAGATGTTGTGGAACGAACCTATCTTCTCTGTACTTTTCATCGTTACTGTTGGGTTTGGAGCTGCACCCGCTGGAGCAACAATTCATCGGAAACCGTATGTGAAGGTAAGAGTTCGTTACTATCAGTGGCAGTTTATGATAGTTTAAGCTTCCGTGATCACTGTAACAATTTAGCAAGGACGTTGCATATAAACCATTAAAATGCGATCTTCACAGCCATTGTACCTTCATTAATCGAAAAACCATGCTACGAATAGTCGAATAGGATTGTGCAGGTATTGATCCTAGAGTGTTAATATCATTATAGTGGAGGCATATTTGCTCTGTCACATCTTGAAGACACAGGTAAATGAAAAATCAGCTACGCCGAATAGCACAACTGGGTAGTCCACGTACACTGTTTTGCGATGTAATCGACCTCAGATTGTCAGAGCTGTGATGATGTGACAGCTGCGACCCCTTCGGCCCTTCCTATTTCTGGTTAGGGTCAGTCTCCGCAATGGCGAGTGAAAGCTAGATGTGCTGACGCGGCAATCCAAGCAGGGCAGGAATTCTACTGCTTGGTGGGGAGGCGATCTCGAGTACGCCAACAGGGCATGTCAGTGCAGCACTACTAGATTCCGCCCCTGTCAAACTTGCCACGCTGATCCAAACTAGATTATGTAGACTATAATTCCCAAGAGAACACACTTGGGCACTCAACCGCAATGGAACTCTATGGAACTCATAGAAATAGAATAACCTAAATTGGAAGAACGGACCATGCTGTAGCCGGCAAGTGAAAGTCAAGAGCTTTATTTTAAACGTGGCCCCTTTCACTACCTTGGAGTCCCAGATTAACCGTTTTGCTCACTTCCGTTCCAAGAAAGTAGCACAAAACGTGCAAAAATAAATTAAACGACATTGGCCAGATACTGTATTTTCGTATACGATGAGCTTCAAAACAGCAGTCTCCTTTCGATACTTTTTGCTATTACCCCCACTCAAATCCAGTATTTTTGGAGACCTACTTAGGTAAAATAAAGCATTTTAATACTTTTTTCAGGAATAAGGTTTTCGACGGATATTCTTAATTTTTAAGATATTTGACTTTGAAGTTCCCATTGTTTTGCGATGAGAAAAAACTAACCTAAACTAACCTAGGTAGGTTAGGTTCCTATGAAGTCGTCAGCAAGCCTATAATAACGCCGGCTATTTCTTCTCATTGAAAAACAATTGGAAGTTCAGTCACTTATCTCGAAAACTACGCATATCCGACGAAAACGTTACGGGTAAAAAAGTTTTAGAATGCCTTGTTTTACCTAAATATGTCAACAAAAATACTGGGTCTAATTTGGGGGTAAAAATTTACCGTTTTCCGATTGTCAAATTTCATCTGCTCTGATATCTTAGTCAAATCGCCATTGGGTTGCTGCCCCATAACAGGTTAAGAGCACCAAATTAGCCTAATCCTAATGGGCCTCTGGCCCATCCTGAGGAGCTCGCCGGCGGTACGTGCTTCAGAGACAAAAATAATAGTTAAGTCAAAATGACTCGCTTCCTTTGCATCCTGTTGTTGTCATCAAGCAAAATTGGATTGCAAAGGCAGAGAAGTGTGTTCAGAATTAACTTGATGCTAATGGTGAGTCAATCAAAAACTCTGCAAAACCTGAGTATGTCAATGTCATCAGAACAATGATGATCGGGTTAATAGATAGTCAATTGCTTAATTTAATCGAGACAGGTGATGATGCCCACGTCGTTAGAACAGCATCGGTCGGATAAAATAAAGCTGGCAGTAAAGTCTCACTGACTGAAAACCCGACTAAGAAACCCAGCATGCACTGGTTTGTGCCGCAGATAAATCTATCTATAGGTCCCAAAGATGAGTACGGCTATAGAAGGCTCATGCCAAACCTGTGCCCTTCTAACGTTTGGTCGGCAACCACGCCCCGCCCCCGAATAGACTATGAAGGCATATATGTATACTGACGCTGCTTTGCTGTGTACCCTGACTTTCTTCCATACTAGGACAAGAGCTTGCTGAATTGGTGGAGCGGGCAAATGATGAACTGTGATGTCGAAGGTGACAACAGCTTTATGCTTCTCACTACCAGAAACTCGGCATACTTTTTGATTTCTTTAAGAAAGTAAAAAGTAGAGTTCAATTAACTGTTATACCGACCACTATATATCCTGTTTCAACTGCGTATCTGTGAAGCTGAGAAGTAAGCAGAAGCAATAAAGGGCGCGTTCAATTACCAGGCAAATGCAAGACCCGAGGCTATATTGATCTGTGGGAATTTTAGACAAGAGCATTGGCTCTGTTGTTTTGAATGGTATTGCTGATGTTTTAAACAACCCTTTACATTAAGAAGGCTCCAAACTCTATTTCATGGAGCTAGATGGAAGAGTTTTTGGATATCTCAGTTACGTTTAAGTAAGTGCCATACAGCCTAAACTCCGGTCTGAATTGCAGTCTTTAAATTCCGCTTGACACCAGCGACGTCGCTTCACGATGCCTGTTTCTAATTTTTGTCTATCTAACTTAGGTACCCGTTATGCTCTTATGACTGCATAATGCAGGGGCCTACTGTCGGACGCAATGAAGAGTAGCCAATAAGTAATCAGCGTTACTTTTTACCTTATTCTATAGCCTTTTAGATGACCTTTATTTCTCTAACATTATTGAATTTTCACTTGAAGAAATCATGCAATAATAGGTTACAGTAGTTCTTTTGAAAAGTATGTAAACGTAAAAAAAAAATTTAGGAGAGGTTAACTTAATACGGATGTAGTCAACTACTTCAAAGGCAGTTGCCATTTTTCTGTACTCAAGGCTTTCTCACTACTTTAAATGTTGATTTCAATGTTATTTTAAAGATCCAGTAGCAGAAATATTGGATTTATCTGGGAGAAGAAAGATTTGCAAAGTGCAGAGAATGCGGCATGGGCCTGATATTTCTATTGGAACAAAATTAGAAATATCTGTATATATTTTTTAATAGTAATGTGCATATAGATGTAGAAATGCAATTTTTCGAATGGGTGCAGAGAGATGATAATTGAGACTATGAGACGCAAACTAATCCTATTGCCAGTGCCGCATATATTATGCTCCTGAGGGGAAAATTGGATGGTTTTGTTCATATATAATTTCATTAAATAAGTTGAAGTTTTAAAGCTAAGTAGTACTTGCCAGAAGTCGTTGTACGTGTTATTTTTATGCCTTTAAGTTTAAGTAGGTATACCTTACAGGTGTTAAAGGATGCTCATTTTACGGTAAGTACAATGCCTCCAAAGGTATTTTTCGGTTAATTTCAAAACCCCAAATATATGTTTAGTCCCAACCAAAGATAATCCATGTGATCAATTTAACAGACAAAAATGTTACTGAATTCAAGGGCCGAAACATACCGAAAGCAGTTCATCGAAAAGCTGCCTGCCTGCCTGCCTGCCTGCCTGCCTGCCTGCGTGCCTGCCAGCTTTTCGTTAAACTGCTTTAGGTATGTTCCGACCCTAAGACAGTTTTTTCATGTTCCCCTGCTCAGGCAGCAGCAACAACGATTCGGACCACCTGCAGCCTCAACACCACCTCGCTGGCGGTTCACCACCCCCACCTGGCCACTGAAATGTGCGCTGCCCAATGTTCTGCAGATCTTCGTTGTCGGCTTTTCTGCATCAACAAAGGTGCATATCACTATAACCATCGTAGTTATAGTTTTATGGCGTGGGATATTTATTGACGACAGCTGTTCACTTCTTCGATGAATGAGATTTATTTTTAGTGTAGGCGCGATCTGAAAGTTTTGGTTGGCGTAAGTGAAATTCTTGACGTTCATCTTTTTCGATGCTCAAAATAAAAATTCAAGTATGAGGGTGTACTGCCACCTCTATGTCCGATTTACGAACTTCAACAGAAGAAACTGGCATGGAAATTACGCTATCGACAGAGAAGAAATAGAAAATTAAGAAGTCTTTACACAGAAGTAAACAGAGTGCCTGAATTCTTGACCCTTCAACTTTGTCACTTATCAAGAGGTCGCCACCGTAGTCCTTCACACTTTCGTAGTTATTTTTATCTATTTTTTAAATGACTTCACTGCTGATGCATGGTGTTGTGCAAGTTAAGTAGACTTTGGAAGTTCACTTTCTCGCTGGTCTCGAAGAAAATCAATTGTTACACTCAATATACAGATTTTTTTTTCTTCTTTCAAAGGCAGCGGCTAACGGAACTCACTTTTCTTTTTCAGCGACACAAACGTGCGTGTTGCTCAAGACTTCCGTGACTCATTGGTTCACTGGATCAACTTCAGGCACCACCGCAACGTACGATGTTTGCTACTCATCGTGGGCACACGGAAGGAACATCATTCGGAATACTATGGCTACAGAATCATCACCACATCACCAGACCAGGGCGAGTCCAGGAGCAGTAGACGGGTATCACTGTGTACCAGATTTAGACGAAACTACCTTCCTGAGTGCGCAGGACCAGCAGCATTACCTAAAAATTGACTTTGGAAGTGTCCACGACATCGAAGAACTACGTATCTCACACCGACCGAGGTCAGTATATTTCGAGGACGTCACCATCAAGATGGGCACCGATCCAAACGGAGATGCAAACCCTGTGGTAGCAACGTTTGCTGAAGGAGACGCTTTGGGTGACTTGAGGATCAAATTGAACCCTCCTGTTTCTGCTCAGTACATCTACATCACAGGTGCTGCAACCGGGACCTTCTTTGACGTAGGAGAAGTTCAGGCTATTCCACCCCCCTAAACTCTAACCGAACTCGGTTGGTGGTAAACTGATTGTCTCTAAGATGAGCGACTGCAACTTACGAAACGAAAAGGCTACTTTTCGTACCAGATATTTTCAGGCCATGTTTCGCTAGAACTAAACTTCCTGGCTGGCCAATATTCACTGAGTAAACGTTCAAGCCAATAATTTACACTAGAGACGATCGTACCAATTTCCTAATATGAAATATGAAACATCATTTGCCACCAGCTTTTTCGTCTGTGGAAATGTTCACAGAATTTCACTGGCCTGTTCTGCTATCTCGACTTACCGATTTGTTTTATAGTTCTTCTTCACCTAATGAACGGATTGTATTACCATCTTTGACATTTTTCCAGTACTGTTCCATCAGGAGTGCTGATCGTACCAACAGCTTCGACATTAAAGAGCAAGCCATTCGTATCCATAAAGCCATATGTTACCAGCAACTTTGCTGTATTTCACAAAAAAAAAAATTCCCAAAAAGACTACGACCCATACCACCTTCTTTGATATTTTTGAAGTTATTACCTTCAAACTCTAGATCAGTGACTGTTTTCCTAATTTCAGGAAGCGCTTTATCGAAGACGAACAGCAATTTCTATGGCGAAGGAGTTTGGATAAATTCATTGCATTGAAATTTTAGCACAATACTATTATTATTCACATTTTGACCAGCATCTTATCATAAAGAGAAACGTCACCTTCTTTGACAGAACGTAAGCCCAGACTATTTCTCAATGGATAGTTTTAAGCGGAATCCTTCTCTTTTATGGGCACAACACCGTGAAGAAAACGGCTGTTACGGATTGTGATATAGGCTCGAACTTTTCTTGGCAGCTTGGCCTGATTTTCACAATAGCGAAAAAGCGAAGAACCTAAAAGAACTAGTTGACCGAATAACACAGTAACAGCAGCGCATTGTTTTGGCAAAAAAAAATTGAAAACTGATGAGACAAACTAAATAGAGAGACGAAGAAATTCATTAAGATTTTAACGTTTCCGGAACTTTATTCCCATCTTCAGATATTTTTTTAAATATTGAAAAGGGAGTCTAAAACAGAAAAATGTTATTTTAATAACACAAGCTGGGGACAAGAGATGTTACCGGTGGGAGGTGTAAAATGTGAATGACCGAGGTAAGCTTGGAAGGTCCTATTGACAATGCTTGAACAGTCGGACAATTTGGAAGCAGCAGTCCTGGAGCAGTCATTCTGCGGGGAAAGAAAGCTGGTACAGTTGAAGGGGGAAATTAAAATTCATTTATGTGAACCATAATGAGAGGTACAGCTGTAGTCATTGTACTGAGACGAAAGGTTTTGTTGTGTAGATATAGGGAGATTGCAGAATTTTGAGTTCTATTGGGTTGGAAAAGATGATGGAGAAGTCTTTCCTGTTAAATGAATTTGTATTTTGTTCTGCATTAAACGGGGAGATGAAAGGGTAGTTTTTGCTAGTGCTATATATCTGTTCTGCTGGACATTGCTAAATGTTAGTCAACGCGGGCTTTGTAATGCTGTCAAGTGCTGCCCACATACGAAACGGGGTAGCTTATGCTTTGAAATTTCTAGACAACACTGGACAGAACATATGTGGAAGCTTTGTCTTTGTCTTTGAGCTTAAAGTAGGATCCTATGATGATAAATGTGTTTTTGTAAGAGAACCTGAATTTTATTTGCGGGTAAGCTTCGGAGAGGAAAGTTTTATGAAAGTCGACTATCAACGATGGTTTTGCTGTAGTATAGAAGGGACTGAAAAAAGTCAAATTTAGTAATACCGGGATAAATTACTTTGTTCATAAATACCTTGAAGTACTGATCTAAAAGGTGATGTGGATAACTGTTAGTCTTAAAAAATGTACGATGAAAATCTATTTCATTTGAAAATGATTGAGAGGAGAATAAAGTAGAGTTTTGATAGAGGTACTGAGACACGTGCAGCTAAACAAGTTAGCGCACTATTTAAATATCGCTGTGCTAATTCTTACTAACCTACCTACCTTGAGGGTCTTCGGAAGAAGTCCAGGTGACGTTGTTCACGTCATCCTACGTTTGTGGAGTCACTCTGCTGGGTGTCTTCTGTGGTGCCGCAGTTAGCGACCAAAGTAAGAGCCAGCAGCGAATTATCTCCCTAGTGCACATAACTGCTGACCTCTGGTCTTTCTGGTATTCTTATTAAATGAGAATCCAGCAAATTTTTGAACTCTACAATTTTGATATGGGTGGCGTTTCGAAAATGCCGAGGCATTTTGTTCAACAATCTTGCTCCCTGTACGGCGAAGCTATTAGACTATTTTGTGGCTACGGCTTTTAAGCCATCTCTGCTTGGGATGCATCTATCACAAGACCTTCCAGTTCTTTCTGAGTGCCTGGTAACCATCCGCTCGTTCACATTCACAGTGATACGTTCCAAAATTTCCTAAACATATATGATTGTAAATCGCTAGAACCTTCGTTGTATTAAATACAAGTGGAGACAGCTAAGTCGTTTGAGATAATCGTACTCCTGCATGCCTGAACGATCGTTGGATAGCTTCAAGTTGTTCTAGTTTTTTTCTTGTGCTCGGCATCCAAACTGGGGAACAGTATTCTATTCTCGAAAGAATTAATTGTTTCATAGTATGAGCATTACATCTACTTCGCGTGACGAGAAAGTTCGTAAACCCATCCACAGCGATAACTCTAGCAATATGTTCTTCGAACGTAGCATAGTCTTGCAATTTCACTTCGAGGTCTCTTGAAAGTCTCTTTCTCTCATTTTCATGCCCATCGCTGCTGGTATATTGCGTAGATTCAATGATTGTTTAATTTTTCCGTATTCTAGCAGTTCGAATTTTGTTTCATTAAAATCATATTATTCTTTATCGACCACTGGCAGATACTGTCCAAATCTCGCTGCACAGACAGCACATCTTCCATGAGTTGCATAGCAGCTAGTATTCGTGTATCGTCAGCAAACGACGAAGGCACCGCATAGTTACATCCGTACCCCATGTCATTGATCATGCTAAGAAAGAGAACAGGCCCAAGCACTGCGTAACAGCTTTTTTCGCCGCTGGTCAATTTGCCGTCGGTCATTTCGCCTTGAGGACACTTCACCCAGATGGCATTTTGCCTTGAGGATATGTCACCGTGATGGCATTTCGCCGATAGGGCATTTAATAAGTTGATTAGTGGTTAATCATTAATCATTAAACAATAAATTCAAACAAAACAGATCTTCTTTTGTCTTTTGATTCTGTATGATTGTCTTGCCGTCGCCATATCTTGTGTGTCGCAGGTCATGTACAGGTTGTTGACGTTGCGTTTTAAGCAGTTGTTACGTATTACCTGGAAATTGTTAGGTGTTTGCTATATAATATGTCAATCAAGTATTCAGTATAAAATATCGTTTACATTAGTGTGAAAATGGGCTGCTGTATAGACCTATCGCCAGCTAGAGTTCAGCCAGCCATTGCCAAAGCCATACCTTCCAGCGCTAGTAGAATAAGTTATTTGCAGCAATTGTATTGAAATAGCAGAGACGACAGTAGCGGTCGTGATGGTGTTAAAGCTATAACTTTCCCATAAATTTGTGAATGTCGCCAATTATTGTTCTTCAGATCAGATCTCAATTCCCTTTGAGCTGCTTGATACCATTTTCACCATTTCTTTTCATTGCTGCATTCTCATATCTTCTACATATAGTGATATGCACAGTCCCGACTCAACAGTTTAATTTTACTTATAGCCTAATAAGTCAATATTAGCAGCCAATTTATCAATATTAAACGTATTCCTGTGTGAAAGTTAAATAAACTAAACAAAATGTTTTCGATAAAAAAAATTGGACTAGCCAAACAGCACTATCCTATGTAAACTTAGGAGGGTTAGGTTGGGTCAAATTATTCATTTTTAGTCACTCAATCGTATCGTAGTAAATTACTTTTTAAAATGTGTAGTTTTCAAGTGAATTATGTTATATGACTAAGATCGGTGATGTGCATCATCAAAACCTTGGAATTTTCAAAATTCGTTTTTCCCACTAAGCAGTAGCTAAGTATCAAACGGAAACGCAGACAAAATTTTAGGCCGCCAGTGTAACCCTAAGTGGGTGAAATAGCGGGCTGGGGTATGAGGCTTTTCTGTAACACCTAATTTTTTATTTCATAAACTTTTTCATTATTCGTGCGACCTTCATGAAACAGGGCACAAAGATGTAAAATCGAAAATAAAAGGAGTTTAACTCGTATACTTTCTCCCATTTTCGAAATAGAAAATGAGTTATTAAAAGAAACTAGTTTTTCCCGCCAAAAAGCCGTTTTCTTTGAACGGCTTGGTACATTCGTGTACCAAGTTTCATCCAAATCGGAGCATATATAAGGAAACCAAATATGAACTTATTGGCAGGTATTATAATGGTGAAATGCGAAAAAAAAACTGCTTGTGAAAGAAACGGGTTATCATTTTTGTTCCGATTTGAATGAAACTTGGTTCATATACGTAAAATCGGAAAAAGAATGTGGGTTAGACTCTTGTACTTTTTTTTTCAATTTTTGCCAGAGAAAACGAGTTATTCAAAGAAAATGGGTATTTGGGCCCTCTCCTACTCTTGAAAAGTTTACTTTTTCGACTTCAAAATGCATCTCCTCCTACAGTTTTTGAGCTACAGAGATAATTTTGATACCAAAAGAAGCGTCTTTTAACTTTCCATCAAGGAATCTATTGGTGATTTTGATTTTTGAATTAGTAAATTATTTGGAGCGCACTTTGTCTTAATAACATAATTTCTTTCACTTTTTTTAAATTCAAAAACTATATTGAATCTCAAAACCTCCAATAGATTTCTTTATAGAGTAACAATTTCCACTACTTTTGGATCCTAAACTAGCTCTGTAGCTCAAAAATCCTAGGAGGAGATGCATTTTCCCCTAACCCTATTTTATGTATATTTTTCTAATTAAGTTTCTGTGCAAAAAAAATTAAAAGTGTAGGAATAAAAACATTTTCTTTTCAATTTTACATATGTGAGCCAAGTTTTAGCCAAATAGGGTAGTAAATAAAAGTTTTTTTTAGTATCTCCCCTTGAGTGTACTGTATTTTTCATTTAATTCCATCTTTTCTTTTAATTATCCTTTTCTTTCCTGGAAAGTTCTGCTGCTATATGGGTCAAAAGCTGAAGCTGAAACTTTTCCTACTAATAATATTAATAATAGTAGTAAATATAGCACATTAGGTTAGGCGTGGTTGGGTGTAATTTACTTATTACCATACTATTTATACTGCATCACGGCGAAATGCTCCCACGGCGAAATGACCTAACTGCGAAAAGACCAACGGCGAATTGACCGACGGCAAATTGACCTACGGCGAAAAGACCTAGAACCAAAGCACTATGCCTTGTGGTACTCCACTGAGTACCGGCTGTCTCGATGACACTTTGTTGTAGACAATTACACTTTGCGTTCTATTTGGCAGGAATGCTTCAAGCCACCGAAGACATTTTCCACGGATACCCCTGCGGGAAAGACTCAACATAAGGATTCCGTGGTAAACCTTGTGAAAAACCTTAGCAAAATCTAATTAGATTACGTCCACATTCTTTCCTAGGCATAATGTCTCTACGATGGAATCATAATGTTCGAACAATGTGAAGTAGTGGAACGTTTATGTCGAAAATCATGTTGGTTTGATGTGAGTAGGTCATTACTCTCTAGATGGTGCACTAGGTGTTGACGGAACACCCTTTCAAACGTTTTCACTACGTGGCTCGTTAATGAAACAGGTCTATAGTTAACTGGATCTGTACTATTTCCGGCTTTGGGGATTGGGGTAATGATTGCGTGTTTATTGGTGCTTGGTATGATACCATTGTCCAATGATTTGCGCCACATGAGGTAGAGCGGGTAAGAAAAGCTTGCACATTTTGAGGATTTTTGCAGAAACATCATCTTGTCCTGAAGCACTGTTTCCGCTAATTTCATCGATGGCTAATTCAATGCTTAGTTGAGTGAATTCAAAATTCATTAGGTAGTTATCAGTTACTTCTAATACTTGAACATCAGAGTTACTAGTCTTTTTGCTAAAAACTTTCTGGTATTAACGGCACAGTATTTCACTCATCTCCTGATCGTTATCAGTCATTGATCCATTTTCGTCCAATAATGTTCCTTTTTTGTTTTCAGAGACGCGTAATTTGATGCATAAAAAAAGTACTTACTGTTTTCTTTAATCTTCTTGATGGCTTGCAGTTCTTTTTCCTGTTTCTCGTCATCATGAGATTTTACAAGTTTATGTTGAATCTCTTCCAGTTTTCGCCGGCATTCAGTTTGTCGCTGCAATACACATGATGACTTTTGGTATTTGATCAATCTTGCTCTTTTCTTTAGTAAGCTTTTGCGGAAATTTTTGCTGGCGATTTTTAGGACATTTCCTCCTAGCCGGTGGTAGGTATTTCACGCACTTTTCCAGCAGAACGTTTTCGAAGATTTTGTTCATTGTTTCACTTCGAGTAAAGTCATTTGAAAGAGCACCCCAGTTCACCGCCGCAGCTCATCGTTTAAACCTTTCCAATCTATCAGGACCATAGCCCAGTTGAGGAATGACTTGAACGCAGCAAGAAAAAGCAGTAGAGGAATTAGAGCAGAGATGGCTCTTGGTGAGGAACTCAGTAATGTAGTAAACGGGTATGCACCACTTGCTATGCCTACAGTACTTCCGCTGGGAACATATTCAGACGAGTTCTGTAATACTGTTCATAAAAAAATCTTAAATACACATATCGAAGAAAACTCGACGTGCCAGTGAAATTCCAGTAATATGTTCAAAATCAGCGTCCTATGGTGACTTAGGAACAATTGTTAAACTTCAGGCAATGAAAAGTTTGTTGGTTGATAAAAATAAACCCCAATGCCAAAAGAACATTTGGAGTACCATATTATGCATCAGAAATCATTGCCTACAAGACGAGCCTCATCTTAACATCTTCAAGCATTTCCCAGTTGAAGTAAGACATGTTCCAAAAGACCAAAATTGACCTTCATAGTTTATTAGAAAGTTTGTACAAGTTTACTGAAAGACAGTCATAAGGCAATGATGAAGCAGCATGTGCTGCTTCATGTGCTTCAACTAATTATATCTGAAGTTGTCGATGTGTTATTATTATTATAGTCACTATTACTCCATGTCACTCTATTATATCTAGAGTATCATTTTATCTCTATTTTTATTTCATGTTCTATCTTCTCTGTAGAATTTAGAATTTTTTGAATAGTCTCTATTATTCAAATTTACGATTTCCCTGTTTCATGGTAGAATTTGTATTCCGAAACATTCGAAGTTTAGAATATGCAGCAGCCATTAATTGTATTTTTCCATTATTAGTAACAATAGATTCCGTAAGTATCTTCTCATTAATTGTAGGAGTAGCAAACCAATAAAATAGATATTTCAATTTTGAAAACTAAACCTTCTTAATGTTTTTTATAAGATTTTTATTATGAGCCTGATTTAACTATAGGATAACTTTTCGATCTTTTACTGTAAACAGCATAAAAATTTTTAGAAAGTATACTGATAAGTTAACATCAGACAATTACTGGCATTATTTAAATGTTTTAACAAAGTTTATACTTTGAAAAAGCTCATTCGTAACCTTAAAAGAAATGTACATATTAAGAATTTTATTCCGAGAATCATGTGGATCTTGGCCCAATTTTAAATCACGGGAATTAAAGTTGATCCTAGGGACTCCCAGGGAATTTTCTTTTTAGACTACTGGAGCAATGCGCTCTATCACTGACAATGTAGCTGCTGAGGCACATAATTATTAGTCACGGGGAGATGAATTGAGACTACAAGGTTTCTTTTTAGCGAAAAATCTTTCTTGCTCCCATTTTCGTGTGTGGTACTAGGGTCGTTCCAAAAGTAGTGCTTACTATTTTCAACTCAAAAAGCTGGAAAATGATGAAGACAGACGTGGCACCATTAAAATCACCGACCATTTGTGCTTCAGACTTTATGTTTCTACTAGTGCGCCCGCGCTGTCATAAAATGACGGCGAATAATTTTTATTGATCCTTCTTCATTAACCAGGCTTTTCTTCATACAATTGCCAACTTTAAAGATCATCCAGCGGACGGTTCACGGCGTCCAAATTATCCTAATTACTGAGCATCAACACTCTTATTTTCTGACATGAAAATAATTCATTACTTTTGCAGTCAGTTCAGCAACACTGAAAAGAATATCATAGATACCCTAGTTTGTCATACTTGTCCGATAGTCTTTTGGTTATTGAAAGCTGTTTCGTGTCACATAGTCAATACTGCAACAGAGAGGCGAAACTTTCAGGTCATAAGTGCATAAGTTCATTCATCATAACAATGTAATTTGCAATCTCCTCGGACCTCCTCGAAGCATTACTTTTGGAATGACCCTCGTGTATCCCGAAAATTTCCTCTATTCAGTGATCTGGTAACTAGACCCATGAATACCTAGATTACTATGTTATTGCCCAATATTTATTATGATTGCACTCATATTATTATTATTCTCTCTAGTACGTAAGTTAATTACACTATAGCTACAAGGATTTTTAACTTTAACGTTATTGTTCCAGTTGGCAGTTGGTCTAAAAAACACCATATAGTTCCAAATAGACTGGCTCAGTGTCGTTGTAGTGAATGGTATGTTGCAGAGAACACGGTGATGGTCCTAAATTATGCCTACTTTAATTTTTAAAGTATCTCGCTTACTCGCAATTTCAAAGATGGAAAATCGTTACGTACTTATTATGGTACTTTGATGACCTTTCAATGAAATACCGGTGGTGTAATGGGCGACCCTCGATGAGCATAGAGGTCTACGCGCTAAACTTTATACCAGAGAGAGGGTCAGCTGCGTGGTATTTCCATGGTGCATGGAACCGTTGGAAGTTGAATTTTTGAACCCATGCCTAAAAGAGTCAATCAAGTGGAAAAAATATTTGTTCTTTCAATCTCAAGTATAACATTTTACTACTTTGGGATACGAGTCCTTTGTTTACAGTGTGATATAAGTTTGTACAAACAATATAGTGTCCATTAGATACTAATTCATTTAATTGAATTCACTAACCTCTAAGAGGAGATTGTAGAATAAAGGATACTTAGACTTCTGTGTATGACATACATATATATATATATATACTGAGGACGAGAGCAGCAAAATATGCATCTGATTTTACTCGGCACTTTGTTGTGGCCAGCAAGCATTGCTGCTCTCCTACTATTGAAACTTCGATCGATTTAAAATAGTTCCCTTTTTATACTTTCACACCTCTTTAATAACTCAAGGTAGACAACTGTGAGAGACGAGGAAAAAACGACAGAACAAGGGTATTCGATAAAGCCTATTAAATGTTACAACGAAATAAAAAGACTATAATGTTAATCCCGTTGATCAGAAAAAAAGAAACCTGCCAACTACAGAAATTTTCCAATAAGGGTTAAATTTGCAGTGTGCTAGACATTCACACCTGCAGAATTCGGAAAGCACTATAATAATACAACTCCAACGCTTCCGCATGAGATTCATCCTCCCAATAACGTTACTCTTCTTAATTAACACATGTCCCTATTTTATGCATGTATAAAAACCTTCGGTTTTCTCTCAGAAAAATATCAAAGTTAAAACGAAAAAAACACAGGTCTAATAACTGCTCTAGACGGACAGGCAGATAAGTAAGGGTAAACCACTGTTCAAAACCTGATGCGCGCTGTAGGATTGAAAGAGAAGAAAACACAGAATAAATACTCGGCAAGAGACATGCTGCAACGCAGAAGCGACTGCCAACAACTTCTGCGGTACCCTTAGCATTGCCACCGAATGTCGTTCAATCTGCCTGTTTTGTGTTCACAAATCCCTCACTTGACTTAATCGCTGAAGAATAATTCATAAAACATATTAAAATTTGAGTTTGAATTTAACCAGGAAGGCACTAAATGTAGACGACTGTTTAAGAATGTAGCGTCAGCACGAGCACTGAAGAACTTGCTGAAGAGCTAGTGCATGCCGGTCATGGATATTGCTGCCACGGATTACTATGATTGTTCCACGTTGGTAATACATGCATATATGACGAGAGACTCAGTGAGAACTGTTGTTGCTTCAATAATGCATTAGTACCAAAGGGAGCATAATATTGATGCCTCTACGTATGTTAGTAAACAACAGTTTCCTTCATAAAGTGAAAAATAACAAATTTCCTGAGGTCGAATTCTTGCAATTTTTCTTTTCCATTAAAAACCGGGAATGAAATCCCTAATATAGCTATGCTATAAAGGTGCACCTCTTTTGCACGCAGAGCATTGTTTTCCCACGTTGCCGAGCTATTCCTCTCTATTTTTAATGCGGTAGATAAATTTAACTTTTAT
This sequence comes from Parhyale hawaiensis, assembly GCA_001587735.2. Lineage (NCBI taxonomy): Eukaryota > Metazoa > Arthropoda > Malacostraca > Amphipoda > Hyalidae > Parhyale > Parhyale hawaiensis. The sequence continues at coordinate 38,730,385 of LQNS02277097.1, read as the reverse complement.
TATCAAGACTGCTGCTGGAAATATTGAAAATATTTCTCCCCAGGAACAGCGTGTATCATTTATCCCTCTTGCCCCAGTTTTACGAACTAGTTTGAGAGGTCAAAAAAAAAAAAGCAGTGTGCAGTTCAAATGTTGTGAGTTACGCCTTTCGGACACTACCAATTGAGCGCCGAAATTAATCCTTCGAGGCTTAACTTGAACGAAGCGCCAGATAGAAGCAATGGCTCTGTCGTTACGATTCGTGTTGCAAGTACCTAGAAGCAACCCTATTACGATAAAACCGGCTAAACACTCTACTTTACTGAGCTACATAGACTGAGTTTTTTGAAGTCTCAAGATGACCTTATCACGGGTAAACGCCTAAACGTCAATGTCGAGGCAAGAGCAGCTGTCTAATGTTGCGCACAAGTCAGGCCTTGAAGGCTTAATTTCTGCGCCTAATCAAACACGCCCTGCGTTAGTGCAGGCATAGACTTGTGCCATTAAGATACGACTCGATGTAAAAAAAAAAGAATGTTGAAGAGACTTTGGCATGCTTAGAAACATGGGCAACTTAAACACCAGGCACCACTACCCAGAGACTTCGTAAAGGCATACGAAGCCCGAAGAACCCAGCGAAGGAATACGAACTAGGGAGAGATAGCGGTGGGAGAACGTCCAAGGAACGACGAAGTATGAAAAAATAAATGAATAAAAAAGAAAAAGTGTCAGAAGTTAGGAAACACTTTGGGCTCGAAAAAACGTTAGGTATCTTGAAAAAGCTTGCAGCTACCAAGCATATAAAATAGCACAGGGTAATAGCAAGTAAAATGAAAAGAGGTAAAAAGACAAAGACTATCAGTATCAATAGTGAAAACGGCTCGGGCCTCATCTCCTGTAGCTCCTTCAGCGGGTTATACATGTTTAATTAATTTGAGGCGACACTGATGAATATCAAAGAATGTTTACACCGTACTTTGTAGGTGTCAACCCTGCTACTCGATTTTTTTATTTAATATTACAAGTATCAGTGAGAAGACTCCAACCTAATCGATCCAATTCACTCAGGTGAGCCTCCAGACGCAAAGGGTCGGCCCCAATAATTTCTTTGTTATCTTATCTATGTTATCTTTCAAAGCAAATTTATTTTTCTCTATCTATCTACGTGCCCAGCTCGTTGTAACCCCAGGCTTCGCATAGCAGCGAGTCATACTATATGAACAGTCAAACACAATTAGAGTTTGATTACTCCGGACGGACTTCGTATCATGTCACGCCATCTCACTTGGGGCAATGAACAGCCGTAGACTTTTTATAAGTCAATTTAGCAAAGCGAAAGGACGATGTCGCTTAACAGTAGAGTGTGTGTGCCCGCAATGTCTGTTTGCGGCTTAGTCAAGGTTGTGACGACTGAACCTTGGCTCATAGTCTGTCATACGCTTGTGGTGTGAGATTGGACTATGCTGCCGGTTGTGGGTTTGAAGAAGAACTCTGGGGCTACGAGTCCCCTCACGCAACTTAGAATAAAACATATTGGAAACACAGAACAGAAAGAATACTGCTAAAAGCGTCGACTGAGCCTTCAAGACATGAATTGTCCGGCACTTCAGGCAGGTGTTCTGGGTTCGCCCCTATGAATCGAATTTCAGGCCTTAACCCTTAACCCTTAATCGAATATCCTGCAAAATTCCGAAAACTCATTACAGCTTCGTAAAATATAGCTAAAAGCCGTCTCAATCGTACTTGTATTCCTATTAACACTTGTCACTCCATTTAATGTGGTGAGGCCGACGCTCCTGTCTGAGGTTCTGTGCAAAGCGAGTGGGCTTAGCGTAGTTTGCTTGTGCTGCAGTAATCGATGAAACTTTCAGACTCTACGGAATGATATTCGGGCCCTCGTCGATCCCGAGCCGCACTGGCGTCAAATTTGCCATTCTGTGCACGCTCATCATTGTGCGTGCGTTCAACTAAGCCGTGCAACAACCACCAGAAGCACTACAATAAGCACTACATAACCTAACCTAGCCTAGCCTAACTTAGCCTAGCCTAACCTAGCCTAACCTTGCCTAACCTTGCCTAACCTTGCTTAACCTTGCCTAACCTTTTAATACTAGGTAGATTGGATTATGCCTTTGATTTCCCTGCATTTTAGGCTCGTCGCTGCCATTTTCCAGGTGAGACACCGTTGTTTGCCATGTGCATGTTAAATTTAAGATCATTTATTCAATGTCGGAGGTTGGCTGTCCTCCTAATGTTAGGTACTGAGCGTTGTTGGTACGGCGTTGGGATTTTGTATTTCATGTGTGTAACTATTGTTTGGTGTCCAAATTAATCACAAATTAACTGAACTGAATAGGATAGGCGTATATTTCAACTGATAAATGTTAATGGAGCTATCAGACTCTACACCATTATCACATGAGCTTATAAGGAGACAGTAGCTCTATTGTCAGCTCATTCGTGTCTCAGTCATTTTTTATAACTTGTAAGTTCCTCGATAATTATCTTTGATTTATTAATTAATATTGTTAAATTAAAATAGGTAAAAGGTAAAATACCTTACCTTAAGGTAAAATACCTTACCTTACCCAACCATACCTTACCTTACCCAACCATACCTTACCTTACCCAACCATACCTTACCTTACCCAACCATACCTTACCTTACCCAACCATACCTTACCTTAC
>LQNS02277097.1:38660540-38700028 GCA_001587735.2 Parhyale hawaiensis | reverse complement strand
TGCTTATGAAAGGTAGCATCTCATCCGCACAAGACGAGTTATTTGTATTTCCTACCTGGACCTCGTCCGAAGAACTTCAATGGAGTATGTGAAGGTAACATATGTTAAAGATGGTAAATTATTAATGAGGGAATGATTAACAATGCATCAAGCGAAGATATAGGTAATTTATATATTTGGTACTGTGTACGTATAGGAAAGTTTTGAATAAGCTCGAGTTAATTCGAGAAAGAGGATCAGAGTTTAATATTATTGTCCCTTAGTTGTATTTAACTTGGCTAGTGAAATTGAGATTGTTATAGTACAGGGTATCATTAGTAAACGCAGATAGAACTTATTTATTGATGAGGGCAAGGCAGTTGGCTGGAACTATATTAAACTAGGCTGCCTAAATTACAGTAATTTACTACCGGGTAAGATATCTAAGCTAGACTAATAATCGCATCTAAGAGCCAGCGCTCGATCGTCATTGCACTATAAAAAACTAGGTTGCTAAAATAACGTGCTGATTATCAGTACGAAAACTTCTTCAAACTGAATCTAATTTATATCTAAAGCCAGGCCATAATATATGTATGCGCGCTCTCCAGGTCGACAAAATAATAGGGTCTCCACACGAAAGCAAAGCATCCATACGCTATCAACTACTCTCTCTATTCAAAACTTCTACATTACGAAGATATCTATAATAGCGGCTTCATGATGGTGAGCTCATTAATTTAGGAAACTTCAGTAAGACACTGGAACGCTAATACACATATCATTCGACCATTATCATTCGACCATTATCATTCGACCATTATCATTCAACCATTATACCATTATTATTATTCGACCTTTATACTCACGCATACCGATTAAATTCACGCTGCTTCAAAACAACTTTTACAGTGCAAATGCATTTTTGATAGCTTTAATGAGGAAGTATCATGAACTTAAGTCACGATAAGTCCGAAAAAGAAAATGTCAATGAAAACTTCAAACTTTATAGCGGCCAATCGATCCTTCTGATTGCTCAAGTTAGATTATACGATCCAAACTCCAGGTCACACAGCACGCAGGGCTCTGCAAGACAAGAAAAAATTCTACAACAAAGCATCTCACGACAAGAAGGTCACTGCATACACCTATGTTTGCAGCGCGAATAAGTGCGTGAGGGCTTCCCAGCTCAAGCAAAGTTTAAGGCCACCGCTGCGCCGTCCAGCAGTTAAATTGCGGTTTTAGCTTTTACGTCGGCCCTGATTTTTGATTGGGAGTGGTGGGTGCAATCGAGTTGACTTTACCTTTACTCTTCTGCCAGAAGGAACAATGGTAAGTTGGGAAAAAATGGCATTACTCGCAGGTTAGCTTATTAAAGACGATTAGACCCTTTTGTACATTACAACGGTGTTACAAAAATGGAAAAGAAAGTGACATGTACCGGTGAAAAAAAAAGAGTCCAAGAAAGGGGAAGCAACGAAACAACAGCTCAGGAAAAAAGAAGAAAGCTCATTAGAGATTATGAGCGTAAACTGACAAAAACTTTTGAGGAACACCCATTCCCCAACATGGCACTACCTCAAAGACACGAACCGGCAAGTTAAACGCAAAACAAGCATCCTCAACTACAGCTGAACAGATACTGAGCGGATGCACGGCCGACAGGGGGCAGTTGACAGACACACAGGGTAAAAAGTGTGTAGCTGTAACCCATACAGCGTCACTTTCGCCTCGCTAATCCAAAATTCTTCCATAATGATAACGTTTCGAGTACTCGTAATAAAAAGTATGATTAAAATTGGGTGTCCACTACAACGGACGTTAAAATAAAAGCCCTCATTGTGGATACCTTGCGAAACAGGTCTCGGAATATATATTCCTTTGAGTAAGTTAAGCCTCCGTTTCCACTACAAAGGCGATTTCCCAAAGAACAAAAGCAGATATATATGTCCAAGAAGCTTAGTTAAGGATAAGGTACAGAAGTTGGTTTTTGCTTTGCCTCGTCGGTGATTGCAGGCGAAGTTTCAAAGAGGAAAATGGACACGTAGCATGCCGATGGCAATGTGGAACCCATGAACGGAGGTATCCCCACTCTAGATCTGCGCGCATGGAAACAGCAAGCGGGAGAGAAGAGAAAGACGAGAACAAAAGAAAGTATTAGTAGAGGCTTCAACATGAAAAGAAACTAAGTTGCCCTAGATGGGAAAAGCTAATTGACCAAACAAAATACGCACATCTAAGCCACCTGAAGGAAGTAAAAACAAACGCCCAAAGTTAAATTGCTAAATGAAGAGAGTGGCCGAAACTTGACCCCTTTAGTGGCTTAATTAGCATTTTCAAAAATAATACCAAAATCTATTAGACTTTTTGTTCGTACACGAAAGTTCTTCATTCGCGCTCCTGCGTCTCAGAAATTACGCAAATTAGAAGCAATCAGGTAAAAAATGAGGGCGTGCACTCGGAGATTGTGAGAATAGGAGCTTCTACTAGCTTTTCTCTCTTCAACCCTGTCGGGTTTGAATTAAACATCATTTTATTATAGCTCTGTGTACAGCGCAGTGAGCACGAGAGGGTTAACATTTTCACTGAATAACTTAATCTTACCGTTACATAGCAATAACACTATTGGGTATGTGTGTCATAGATGGTAAGCCATACAGTAAGAGGTTAAAATGTTTTCTCTGCCGGATAAGGAAAACATGCAGGTCGATGCCACAATATCCCGTTACACACACAATGACCCCTGGGCATCTCATAGTGTTGTGCCTGCGAAAATACTTATTTCAACTTGCCGCAACCTGCAGAATTACACAGAACAAAAATATGTTATTTCATTGATATCTAAGACCCGTATCATGCATACGATGTGTGAAAATATCTTCCAAGTCAGACATTAAATGTTCTACCTATGACCTGCGAGCAGCAGCAACAGCTTATATATAGATATTTACCTCCGCCGAAGAGGTTATGTTTTTTTCGTGTTTGTCTGTCTCTTTGTCCGTTATTCTGTTTGTCTGTCACCCAGATTACTTAACAAGTTACAGGGATTGTTAGGCACTCAACAGCAACAGATGATTACTTTTGGTGAAAATCCGTTCATCTGTCTACTTGTGTGTCTGCCTATTTGTTCTTAAAGCCATAACTCGAAAGTTATGGACGGATTTTCATGAAATTTATACGAGTTATTAGGTTTATTACAAAGTGTAAATAGCCAAATTTTTAGATGATATGCTTGCTCGTACGTTTGTCACTGTGTTTGACTCTATGCTTGTTAGCATAATAAGTCAAAAGTTATGGATAGATCTTCACGAAATTTACAGGAGTTGGTAGTAATGGTAACAGGCATAAATTATTGATTTTTTATGTCGGTTTGTCTGTTTGTGTGATTGACTTATGCTGGTCATAATGTTTGTTATCAGCATAACTCAAAAAGTGAAAATGGATCTTCAAGAAAATTACAGAAATTGTTGATACTATCAAAAGACACAAGATATTAGTGATGATACAAAGAAAATTATGGTTTCAAAACTAATTTGATTTTTCGTTACCGTTGCCTTGCTTGACGGAGGTATGCGCTCTCAGAGTGCTCTCTTGTTCACTCATGTTATTCCCTGCCGAGACCGTATCAAAATTACATTAATTCTCTCCTATCTAATATTGAAAGCATAACGGTTGCACTAACTAAAGGCCTGTACGTCTAGACGTTAGGCTTTTGAATGTGTTGTTTACTCATTCAATCATCTGAATGTCATATGTAGCGTCGCCGTAACCAGAACTATGCGTGGGCCACAAAAGTTATTGAAATGTTAACCGTCAAATCAGTTTCCTCTGCAAGTATATCTATGAGCGACTTTATTACGGATATAAAATTTCAAATTTGGAATTATCATCATATAAATTGTTTGAGCTTCCCTAGACACAGCTATGATGTTTCAAGCAAGGAAGTTTAATAGAAAGGAGGGAGCCAAGAGCATCGTCCGTGAAGTTCAAATTTCCGGTGCCAAAATTTCCAAATTTGGATTTAAATAAATCTCAGGAAACTGTGTACTTTTCTGCTCTTTCTACGGAACATTTACGCATTCGGACAAATGTATAAGAGAACACGTTCAAGACACGAAAGAATAGACAAACCTTCAAGTAAGTAGGAAGGACAGCAAGAACGTAGAAAGGAACAAGCAGAATTATAATATAATTACTAATTGATATGCAAGTTAGTCAATAATAAGTGAAAAAAAAATTTTTTTGAGCATGCCTGCAAATCATAAGTATAAAAGAGCCAGTTTTTGTTGTTGTTTTTTTTTATTGCAAGTACAATAGGTACATGTGTGAAAGTTGAAAGCAAAGGAATACTTGGAGATGTACGCCCATGTTCGTTTAGCAAGGATAATTAAAAAACCTATGAGCGAGCTCTCTGCACAGCTTTCCAATCAACTTAATCTAACAACCTGCTCGTACAAACTTACTCCACGCTATGTACTCATTAAAAGCGCCTGAATGTCATTCGTTTCAAGTACAGTTAGTGAAGTGTCAGCTCTTTTTAAACCTTACAATAAAGACCGTAGTTTATTTGTCGATTTTTTTTTTTTTTGTCACGCATGGGCGGTTTTCATTCCAAAGCTGCATTGCTTGGGGAAAGAAACTTTTAAAGTTGACAAAAGCACTATCATTCAATCCACTCCAATGGTGTCTGCACGGCTTCGGCCTAAACACGGAGATTTTATATTGATGATATCTTTCGCCAAGTTCGAAAATTTATCTACATTTTGTTTTAGTCTGATGTACGTCCTGACAGCACGAGGAAACTGAAATGCATTTGAAGGCACTCATCTCTTGTAATACTTGACATCGAAGACCAAGTAGATGAGATCAAAAGTCCAAAGCAGAATAATGGCCATGGGTATGAAAAGTACAGCGCTACCAAATTCAACATCTGATCCAGGTAGTCTAAAGAACTCAAGATGGGATGTTGACATGTAAGCCACGGGTTTCTAAATGAAATTTAATAAAAAATTGTTATTCTTTATACGGAAATTATTGTCACTGGTGTGATGATTTTATAAATTAACTATTATTATTTATGAGGGCGATGTCCACGAGTAATTTTAGAGTCAAGCTTCACCAGTTAGCGCATTCTTTTCAAGCCCTTTACCTAATTTCAGAATCAGAAGACAATAAGACTCTCTGAGGTTATTATTCAGTAATCGCTTTCTCTTGTACAGATGCTTCATGCCGAACGGTAAACATATTAATCTAATAAAAAACAAACCAGCAGTCGCTGAGGCACTCTTTAAACCGTTAATTATGTGATTGACATCATTTTATTGCTTGTAAAAACCCAAAGAGGAAAAAAACAAAAACCTGATGCAGGAGTATTCTACTACCCAAACAATAGAATAGCTTTTCAAACAGTGCAATTGCTAAACTTTTCTAGGCAATTAGAGGCAGTAAACTGCAACGATAAAATCTCGTTAAACAAAAGCCTGCCGTAAGTCCTGATCTGGCCCCCCGGGGTACAGAACGTTAAAAGGCCTGGTTTATTAATCTTCATAAGAGGAGGCATTATTTACACGATGACCGCGTTAAAAGCCCATCACAACTTTACCACTCGTTACCGTTGTGTATACAGAGGCCGAGAAGAGCATAAAAAACAACCAGCTCATTTTCTTCGGGAAGTAATTGCATGGCAAATGCAGCAGACGCTGCTCTTGCTGGTGACTAATGGTGAAAACCGCGGCACTGACCACCCACGGTGATGTATCCTCCTCTCAAGAATCCAATGCGGGTATTGAAATTTGTAGGTAGTAAATGAGCATTAAGTTGCAACAGGATTGTCTAAAGTATAAACATAACTTGTACCTGTATCCAATACATTGAAACGAGCATTCAGTTGCTACAAGATTATCTAAGGTGAATATGACCTCTATCTGCTGATCATTATACTGAAATTTGTACTAAATAGGCATTAATTTGCAACACGATCGTATAAGGTAAACATGACTTGAGCATGTTATCCAATACATTGAATTTTTTATCAAATGAGCAATAAGTTGGAACAAGATCGTCTAAATTAAATACGACTTGCGCCTGTTGCCCAATATGCTATAGTCTGTGATCATTTAAGTCTAATTTGCAACACGATCATTCAATATAAATAGACCTTCTGTATCTTGATCAAAATCTTGAAATTTGTACTAAGTGAACATTAACTTACAACACGATCTTCCAAGGCAAATATGACGTACGCCTATTGCAAAATGTATAGAGATTATAACTACAACACCGTTCTTATCCAGCATTATCAATCAATCTGAGTCATTTACACGCCAATCTCCCCAGAGCAGCAATAAACAACATCATCCAATATTATCCAAGTTGGTGCTCCACGTTTTCTTCACAGCGCTGAATTTTACATTAACTGGTATTAAACCTCCAAGCGTACCGCCAAGCAAGAGACTGGTCCCACTTGTTGGTAAATACATTAAAATTAGCATATGGCATTAGCTCAACAAAAGGTGCTGCATCCTTATGCTGATAATTGTACTGAATTTTGCAACAGAAGACAACATTATCAAAACAACCCAAGGTGTTGCAGCGATGCACGTAAGAAAGAATGCATTGATATTTGCACTGTCTGTACAACATAAGGCCTTGCGTAACATTGCCTTCAATTATGACGTGGCATGCGCTGGTACTAACGACGCAACTGATGAGTTCAAATTTGAAGCATTAGACCTAAATGTGAACCGCACCATGAGTAAGGTGTTGCTCAGTTTTTTTTTTTTTAATATCAATACTGATTATAGTGGCAAAATTAACGGAAAATAGCAATACAGTAGCAAGTAAGACCTTAATGTGACTCGCACCAGAGGTAGCAGTAGGTATTCTTGTGTAAGCCTTTCTACCCACTGTGACTTGCACCATTATTAACCTCTCAGCTGTTACTTCTAATAATTCATATTTAAACAAAACTTCACCTTTTTGAGCAAAAATTTTAAAAATTTTTCTACTTTGCTAAAATGGCCTTTTTCTAGCTAACTGCACTATATATTGGGTGCTTGGCTGTATAATTTTTTTATCAACTTCTTGATTAAAGTTATAATAAATTCAACCCTTTTCTCCTAACTCCCTTCTTTCTTGTACGCAGAACAAATTTTCTCCAGCACTTTTTCATTCAGTATCGTGTGCTCAGGTAATAATCATACAATTACTGCCGAACATATCAACCGCCTCATTAAGGAATTGTAATCTACTACTACTTTTGGTTTCATTCGTTCATGTGCTCCTTGCAGAAGCCGTATCTCACATAGAATAATCAAGTCGACGTCTATCGATAGTCAATGGCAATAAGATATCAGAACCAAGTGAATTTGATAGCTATAAACGAAGAGAGAATCATTTCGTTGACTGTTGTCGACAGGTAAAGCTGTCACGTCAAGGTATTACTCAAATTTTTCCAATGCATTGAAGGGGGAAAAATTATTTATCCAAATAAGGGGTATAACTCATTTTTTACCCCACTTTACTATATCCAAAAGTGATATCAATGGAGGAATTAACTGAAAAAAAAAATATTACACTACAGTTGCATTAAACCAAATAACCATCTCTCCAGTGAGTGTTCGCTTCATTTTGCTCTCCAGTGATATGATTTTGGAGAAGGCTTTCTTACTTACTTCTCCAAAATGACCTAGCCTGGGAGTCCTCCAATCTTCGAATCAATACAGTGATATTACTATATTTGACTGATGTATAGAAGCGGAATAAGTTTCATTGCCAAAGAAGAGACGAATGTAAACTTTCAGCCCATTTATCATTTTTAACACAATGCAACGCGAGTAGTACCATTAGCAAAACGAAAAATTTGAAAGTAAAATTGCTTTTTTTTTCTACCAAGAGCCTCACTAAACTAAACTATAACTAACTAAACACAAACGCTTAAGCGTTTGTGTTTAGTTAATAACTGAAGAAAGATAACGTTCGCTTTGGTACGTTAAAGACCAGTGTTTCCCAGTCCGAATGCGACCCGTTTGTTGTAATAGGGTTAAGCGTCACTGCCAGGTGGTCAGGGTGAGGTCATGGGGCCAGTGTATTACCCATAAAACTATATCTTGAAATTATTCTAGACTATAATAACCACCATAGCAATGCAAAAAAAAAAAACGAGTCAACATAATATTTTGTCGAGCGTCGCACTTGGAGAAACTCTCGTCGCACTTGGAGAAACTCTTCATTCGAGAGAATAATGTTGAACGTGGCCGTTAACCGGTCACGTTTAGCCACCACCATAACACGCCAGTGAGATATTACCGCTGTATTTGGAATTTGTACCACAATTTGTATTATGGATTACTATCGACACACGCAAGATGTTCATTACATTCGGCGTCATGCAACGAGTTTTTTGTTATGGCCTTCGGCCGCCCGCAGTAGGATATGCAGTTATCATTATCACTATGGGTGTCCAACACTTTTGGGATCAAACTTCAACATAAGTTTAGGACCGTTAAAATAAACATTTTTCGCGAAATAAAGATGTGGTCAAAAATGTTTCGTTAAAATGTTACTAAGACTTTAAGTTTGATAAATACTGAACTGATATTCATTGGTAAGGAGAAGCAAGGAATTGAAACGTGTACGTTAGGCAAACAATTTTATTATAAACCCAAGAAGCAGGAGATCAGTTGTATAAGATGTTTAAAATGGTGCCCATCTACTTCGATGTAGGAGGTCAAACGCCGATGCAATGATTGCCGGACGCGTTCGAATACTTCAGGAGTTTTACCAATTCTTGTCAATGCTTCAGTAATTCTACCAATGAGGTCTTCTTTGTACCAAACCGGGGTTTCGTACACCAAGCTCTTAACATATCCCCATTGGTAAAAATCCAAGGGCATCAAATCAGGAGACCTTGGTGGCGACACTACTGGGCCTCCACGTCCAATCCAGCGATTTGGATATCGTCAAGCACGAAGTGTGGAGGAGCACAGTAGTGTTATCGTAGACACCTTTGCTTGCGCTGAACTGCTCAAGAATGTAATCGAACCCATCTCATTTTTTGCTGTATTGTAAAACTGAAAACAGTGGATGAAGATTTCCAGTCCTTGTAACTTTTCAACAAAGCATTTTAGACCACATCTTTACTTAGTAAAAAATGTTTATTTTAACGGTCCTAACCTTATGTTAAAGTTTGATCCCAAGCGCCGGACACCTTGTGTATTCCTAGTTTGAATCTCATTGTCCACAGTGTACGCTGTGAGCCATAGAGACGAAGAGAGAAGAGACATAGAGAATCTTGAGCAATACACGGCACCCACGCACGAAGGATCAACGCGCATGGGAACAGTACGTCGGAAAAGAAGAGGGTTATATAACTGACATGCTAGTGGTGCTAGCACACGAGTCTAGTGTTATTCTTTCTACTAGGCTACAACCTACAGTCTGTTATACAAATTCGGTGCAGGCGCCAAACAACGAAAGGTTTCCCAGCTCTATATAAGGCTTATGATTAATTTCTGTCAAACTTACAGGTCAGAAAATTTCAAAACAAAGTACTCTAGCTGAAGTAAAAGAAGCCCAAAGCACGGAATTTATTACATGACTTATTTAGCTATATGAGAATAAATACAAAACAGAGACAACGTGGGGAGATGTTTTAGAAAGACTTTTTTTTTAAGTTCGAGTCGTACGTGAGAAATCTATTCACAGACTGGTGCTCTTCAGAAGTTTGCCTTGGAACCGTTACGATGCCGTACGGCCAGTATTCCCGTTCGTTTTTTCCATCGTGTGTGGATGTTTGGAATGGTCTTGATGGCTCTGTCTTTGCTGGTGCTGGTATTGGCAGCTTTAAACGATCTGTACACAGAGCTATTCTGTGATCTCGGATCTTCTTTTTTTCATTCTTTTGTTTTTTCCACCATCTGGGCTGGTTGCGTGGAGGTTTGTTAACCTCATGAAGTTTCTCCGTTCCTACGTCGCCAGTCTGGTGTGATTTAATAATAATAATAATAAAGTACGCGTGAGCTAGGCATGCGACCACAAAGCAGGTGATAGGAGTCGGTTGAACGTTGTCAGACTCCCAGCCTTACATACATAGCTCCAGTCGGTATCTCTGATTTTTTAGTTTGCACACAACTGTGTCACAGCACAGTATGAGATGTGGGTGGTCTTCATCAAGATGAGCGTTAACGCTGCTAGTTTAGGTTCAAATAAGTTACATTATAGTTGAGAACATATTAGAAAAGGTTCGGTTTAGTTAGAAATGGTGCCTAAATGAACGCTAGCTGCGACCTAACGGAGGAAACCAAGCATCGTGACTCCATACGTGCGGTATGTGAAGAACGTCACTTGGACTTCATCCGAAGACCCACAAGTACACGAGGCAACGTAACCTCAGTTAATGGCAAGCATATCATACCTTAATTTCGGGTAAGCCGCATATACTTGAATCTCAGGTAGGCCGCATATCATAGGTACTTGAATCTCAGGTAGGCCGCATATCATACCCGAATCTCAGGTGAGCCACATATCATACCCGAATCTCAGGTAGGCCTCGTGTCATACCTGAATCTCAGGTAGGCTACATGTCATAGCTGAATCTCAGGTAGGCCACATATCATGCCTGAATCTGAGGTAGACCACACATCATGCCTGAATCTCAGCTAGGCCACATATACCGTACTTGAATCTCAGGTAGACCACATATCATACCAGAATCTCAGGTGTGCCCCACTCTCTACCAGTTCAAACGATACTCTGGCAGAACATAGGTTGAGGTACGAAATGCCAGTATGAGATATGATGGTGGCTCCAGGCTCTTGAACCGCGCATAACATTGCCGTTTTTGCGTTGAAATAATTGGTCATTGGTCTTCATAAGGCAAGCGCCCTGGGGCAGTGGAAGAACAATTACCCTACGTGAGGAGAATGCACTACTTGTCTAGACTTTATTATTCTGAGCCAAGTGAACACACCTGGTTCTAATTTCATGCCAGGGTTACGGTCCAGAAAAAACTCGCACAAGGTGAATTCGCATATGTCGAAATAGGATCGAAATTACTTTACATAAAAAGGATCACCATGATTAATTTCTTACCTCCCTAAATGGTAAATCTGGCACCTTGTTACTGATCATACTACACTAAAGCACAACAAAAAGGCAATAGTAATGATTATTACAACTAGAGCACTCCGTGAGCGCGTACCTCCAGCAAGCATAGCAACGTTAACGAAAATTTTTATTTGGTTCTGATATCAAGATTTCCTCTTTATCAGCTCCAAAATCTAGTGATTTGTGCCTTTGGACAGAAATAAAAAGTTCTGTAAGTTTCTTGAAGATCCATTGCCACTTTTTTTTGCTATATTCTGACAAACATTTTGACAAACATTATTCAAACACATAAACTAATGAACCGATTATAACCAAATTTCGATGATTTATGTCTTTTAACACATCTCACAATTCCTGTAAATTTCAGAGAGATCCGTTCTAAGCTTTTTGAGTTATTTGGCTAATACCCATAAAATCAAACACAGCGATAAACAAACAATTCATCAGAAAAAAAATTGTCATTTAGTTTGTCATTTAATTTCGTGAAAAGTAACAACAAAAATTTCGCGATTTAGATCACCCTTATTTTACGAAATATTTTTATCTAGAGTGAAAACTTTTATTTTAGGGTACTTGATATATGTTCTCCTTAATCAGCAGAGAACAAATCGAATACTTGGAAATAAATATTTTCAAGTAAAGGAAGAAAAATGCGTAAAACAAGGTTGCCCTTAATCGAGGACCTCCTATACCTATGCGTTCGATATGAAGCCCATGACTTCTTCATGCTCTCAAGGTAATGATAAGCTATTCTTATTTTTCAAAAGCCTTTAAATAATGCTGTTAAACATCCGTATAATTAAAATGAAGAGTGATGAGTACCTCTATTTGCCAGTCAGTTTTCAGCCGCGGATGACAACGCGGTCACGGTTTCAAACCTGGGCCAATTTTCACCTTTTTACAAGCATGACAGAAACTCGGAAAATAAACAGATAAACATACTTATGAGAGGCACACTGTGGTCTCCATTTAAAGGGTTTCATACTCCCCCTTTAACCACAACACGCGACAAGGTGTAATCCAAACCGTGATACTCAGTTAGGGGAACGTAAGATATTGCCGGAGTGTGCCAGGTTACATGTAGTAAGATAATTATTTATCAATACCAGGTATATTTAGTTCAGTAGAGTCGTTATATCCAGGCTCCGATAGAAAGTATACACTTTCTCAAAAAGTTAAAGTAGATAAGCAGAAAGCGTGCAAACAGTTTTTAGATAGGTAATTTCAATCAATGGTTGTCTCGTAAAGTAAGAGGTTTCTAGAACATAATTACCTATACGAATTTAAAGATTATTAACCACCAAAATTATAACCTCTTTTGCAAAGGTAATTAAAGAGACCGGCGGCATGAGGCAGAGCTAGCAGACTTACGGACAAGCTGGGTCGGCCGACATACCACGAGCCCGATATCTTCAGCAATCTTGCTTAGTCACGCTTCCACTCAGTCAGACTATTGCGCAAGTCACTGGGCTTTTGTTTCAGCCTAACCAAACCAAATAGTCGATGAAATGGCGTTACGCCCATCCTTTCTCGTCAACTAACCCATTTAGGGGGTCTTTGCTGCAGCCTATGCAAAATGGCCAACGAGTATGGATGAAGTGAGGTATCGGTGATACGTTGTGTACTGCAGGATTGATTGGGGATTGAGTGATTGGACCTCAGTCGCGTCGACGAAAGCAGTGATACATGAGATGAGGATGCTTAGGAACCTAAGATTTTAAAAGGATATTCTAAAGAGTGCGGATAAAATCAGGTATCAGTTATAACGTGTCCCATTCTGCAAAGTTGATATCAAGGATCGAGTGTTACAACTTTAAGTGCGCGGTAAATGCAGTGATATTTGCATTGTCATTGTTGAAAGTTTGACTTGAAGGGTAGATTTGTTTACTGGAGGAAGTAGAAACAACAACGCAGTATTAGCATTAGGTATTAAGCAATGATGGTTTAAGATGGTGTTCTTAATGGATGCTAAAAGGTTCTCAATTACGCTTGGGTTAACTGGTATGTCTGAAAATAAGATAAAGAATATAGCCAAGTACAATCAAATTAGATAGCAATCCTTCAGGTGACAGTGTAACTGGAGGCTAGAAAGCAGAGAGCCGAGGATGGAAATAAATTACAATAGTTCGTCTACTGTAAAGAAGAAGCAGTGGCAGCATTATGATTAGGCAACTGATGATTGATTCATCGCTAGGTAATTGAAATTTCTTTCAATATAAACCATTTCCGTGAAGAATTCGTGAAGATTTCGTACGGTTCTTTTGTGTCCGCAAGACCTCTTGAAACCTTTTGAGAAGTAAAATCCAAGAACTGTTTAAACCTCTAAAAAGAATAAAATGTTCAAAATTCTTCAAGAGTCTTTAGGAAATTAAAAAAAAACTGTAGTATAAGCTTCTTCACAATTCTCTACTACTTTTCAATGGATTTATTGTGGGATATCTGGCAACTATACATTCTAAAATGGTTTTTTTTTTTAAGTTTAAGCAGGTCAAGCATCAGTCATAACATAATTTTCAGTTCCGTATACTCTACATGACATTATGTCGAGCATTTTTTTTTTACGCGAAAAGTTGTGTTGTTCAAGAAAGAAATCAAATTGGAAAAAACTTACTGCAATGTAATTGCTGTAGTAGGACAAGGTCACTGACTCGTTCGTTGTCAGGAGATTGGACGTTCGATTCCAGTCAAGAAGAAAAAAGTATTGATGCTGATGAATATATGGAGTTCGCAATTCTTTCTGTCGTCTATATCGTCACTGGGAGAGGCACTTGCTTTGAGGCCAGGTGAGCGCAATTTTTGATTGGGTCTTCCGTCAATATGATACCATAGTCCTGACATTTCATTGTCGACTGCAGCCGTGCACACTCCTCTGGGCCTTCGTGGGCATTTTTTTACCTGCAACCCGAACCAGTTCATGTAGTTATTTATCTTGATTGGACTGTACGGTCAAGGAAATTTGACCTCTACCTTTGGTGGTGAAACTTGAACATACAGCCACAAATAGTTGGTTGCCTCAACCGTTGAGGCAAAGGACTACAGCACGCGCGAGGGAGTTGCGTAAAACTAAAAACATAGCTACACGTGTGTTGCAATCACCCGCCCTAAAAATTCAACTAACATTACCTAGCTTGACCGATACTTTTGTTGCGGCGGTCATTGTCCACTAATCGCAAATCGTTTACCCTTGAGACTATCACAAACACGCCGATGAACAGGTACGAAGGCAAAGCTTGAGCGTGAGTGAATACGTTGCCTCAGCCTCCCTAGACAAAATGACGGTGTTTCAAGAGAAGAAAAGGAAGGGACATATAATAAGTGAATAGAAATGTGAAACCCGTGAACGAGGGAGTTCCCACACAAAAACAACACACATGCGAAGAGCAAGTCGGGAAAAAAAACAGAGGAACAACAGAACGATGAAAATGGGCGAGAGCACAGTGAGCACGAGAGACGTCAATATATGTACACGGCGAATTTGTTCTATATTAATATGCATGTTCATCCTATATACATATGCAAGCACATAAACTTTCATGGTAAGCCCTATAATTCTCTCTCGGCACGCTGCCTAAGCTGTGTGCCGAGCACACACATGTAGGCAGCTGGCACATACCTCCGCTTTAATCTATAGATGAAATAAAAACAGACATTAGCGATTATTGAAATGTTTCCACCATGGGCGTAACTCTATCGAAAAATTTTGCACAAATAACCGATATGATGCGACGCTCTCTCGCATGTACACGTCGAGGGCTCGTCTATACCTTCTCACACGGGAATGGGGTCAAGTACAAATTATTCGGCTACTTTTAATAATATATTATCAACACACTAAGAGCAGCATCATGTAGTACTCATAAAATGCAATAATAATATTAATATAGTTGTAGATAAACTACAAGCGAAGCGCATTGTGAATTGAAACCTTAACCGGTTTGCGTCTATAAGCAAGAACATGTGGTATAACTAACTGCAGAAAATCACCACGGTATCTTATCTATTGCTTAAACAGACAATCAGCTGCTTTTATTTTTGCAGTAGGGGTATATAACATAAAAATACTGTTAATGACAGTGTTTTATGGCTGTTAGAATATTTGCAATATCGTGCCGATGCCTAATTAAATTTCAAAAGGATGGGTAGTGTAGTTAATAGAAGAACAGGTTCCTGCTAATACAGAACAGCTACAAAGAGATTCCAACATCAACTTTCCTGTCTACAACGGTACATGAGAGGCGTATTATAGGAGCACTAAAAGGCGCTCTACGACATCTTGGAAGCTCTGACCCCAAAAGGACTCGTAGAGAGTACGGTGGAGAATATTAGAAAATTGAAAAAGAAAATCTGCCATATTTCTAGCAGCCACTAAACTGGTCGGACGTTTCACAGTAGGAGGAGAGTCATATAAGTCATCACCCTTGTGTGTCATAGGTACCTACCTAAGCCTTTGATGTGCAGCTTAGGGCTTCAATACTAATTGCAGGTGAGCCTCATAACGTAGGAGATGCCGACTGAAGTATGAATACCATACATAAGAAGGCACTTTATGTGGGAAGTTTAGTCCCACATTGTTTTCTTTGACTTCATACGTTAAATGAAAGAGAAGCTGGTAATGGTGTACTGGATCATAAATAATAAAAACTTCTTAATACATACTACTATATCATATACAATTAAAATTAAACGGATGAATAGCGTACAGCCTTCCTACCTACCCTATACGTGTTTCACGTGCCTCATACTACACGAGTACGGTATTGGTTACAAACCTAGTACGAGTAACCTTTAGGCTATACGAGTGACGTTATGCAAGGTTCACCTGTACTATAAGCTCCCCAGAAAATCCTGGTGAGAAGAATACTTTGCACTTTGGAATACTAGCGTTGTACAGTGAGGGCACCATCGTGGTTGCAGCACCAACATTATATCAACCGAAAGTAATAAAATTGAAACTTTGGATCTGTATACAATAAAATACTTAATTTTTAAATCTATTTTGAGTTAGTAAGATTACGTATATCCTTTTCACATAAGTCACACAGACAAAAGAAAAACCTTTAGCCCTGCAGACCCATTTACAGCCAAATCGTCTCCATTAAATGGACCAAAGTACATTCATTGTTTTCATTGCACATACATTGCAAGTAACAGTTTAAGACCTTAAACCTTTGGAGGTTCTTCCGTTGATGCTTAGGCTAATATTCTGCAGCTGTTTTGCGACTAAGTGTAGATGCTATTTTCAGTCCATAGCTTAGCTTACTGAAGCTAAGGGCCTCTGAAATTTTACAGGTTTTGTAGCAAAATAAAGGTAAAATCAACTTGACCTCACTCCCTACAGGAACCCGACCCCGACCTACACTCGAACTTTAAATTTTTGCCGCAGTTGTATACTGGATCTTCCCTATGACAGGCAGTTTCGACGGATTGTAGATAAAAGTAAATTAAACGTAAGATCAAACCTGACTGGACACCCCATGTGGGAAACTCACAAGCACTGGTTCGTGCTGCAGATGCGGCTTGCGGGGCTCTTGTGCCATACTGTGGACAGTAGATTTCCCCGAGGACTCTAATTATCACTATCGCCATAGTTCAAAACACCCACCTTCATTACCTGCAGCATAAAATGTTCAAAATCATTACTTCCTCCACTGCGTAGAAGTAATCGGTTCTTAATGCTACTACAAGCTTAGTTAAAGCAACAGCTAACGCTGCTGTCAAATTCTCCAAAATAGCCTTCCATCTATTACCGGTACCACAATATACAATCGCACGTTCAAATTTACTAAAGAGCGTTCAACTCGCACTTCCTCTTCATAAGCATTGAAAGTCGGTAGGAAAATTACTGATGCATATCTGCTTCTTAGCTAAGTGTGTGATTGCATATAAATCAAGAGGTTCTCCAGCAGCATGTTTCCGGAAATTCCTGACACACATACACTCAAAAAGAATGAAGCAAACATAGAATAATCGAAATGAATAGCAAATTCAATTAGAGAAACATAGACTGCAACAGTACTTGACTCTTAGGTCTGACGCTGGCGGCCAAAAGTCGGCAACGGAAAAATGGAATTTTCATTCCAAAGTACCCAACATTTTTCTTGCGGAGAAGGTATCTTGGATACGGCGGGGACGCACTTGGGTGCTTGCCTGCGTAACCGTGTCTGGACATGTTTATTAGGGTGGAGCGAAAAAACAAACTTTCGAAATATTTGTTCCAACAGTGTGATTTTGTTGCCATGTTGTATAGGATTGATTATGTTAAAAGGGCTTTCCAAAAATCTAGCATCTTGAGGTGCCCCAAGACTGTTGAAAATTCTGAATTTTATACATTTTTATTGATATTTTGGAAGTAATTAAAGTGCTGGATAGTCAAAACATTCATTTATACATTTTTTTAAAGTTGATTGCACAATTATAAGCAACTACATTAAACTAAAAAACGTACTAGAAGCTCCATAACAGTAATTAAAAATCTAGGAAATTTGCTAAAAAAGATATAAATGTAATTAGCATAATACCATCTGAAGATGCTTGAATAGACATTGCAGAGTTGAGAATGTTATTAGTATTATGAATTATTACAATAATTTTGGTATTGGATGTAGCTTCACAGTTTGTAATTATGATGTATAGATAATTGCATTTTAGAAATTTTTCAATATTAAATATTCGTGGGGCACCTCAAAGTATTCATCTACACTTCTATAATTTTAACATGATTGTTTTGAGGCACTTTGGCAACATAATATCTCTATTGGAAGTCACATTTAAAAAAAAAAAGTTGCAAAACCATCCTTTTTCGCTCCCCCCTTATGTTCATAATAGCTCTTGAGAAAATCCCAGTTTTTCCATTTTGGCCGCCAGCGTCAGAGGCCACTTTGGACCTAAGAGTCAAGTACTGTTGCTGCCTATGAGTGAAAGTATGATAGCTGTTCGAAATCAAGACAAGGAAATGCTCTTTTATAGTCTCCAAATCAGGATGAAAATATTAGCTAAATTGTTTGTAAATGTGATAATCAAAAATCGCCTTGGCAACAAACTATGCAAAATATATAACCGATGGCAGCGCATAGTGTTACCAAACAGGGGCCAAACAATGAGCCGCAATGCAGTGTAAAGTGCAATGATAATTTTAGCCAGTCTGTATCTCTAATATAAATTTAGTGATCAGATATGTCTCCTGCATTTACACCATGTTCCAGCGAATACGAAAGATTTACAACCTATTTATTTATTTACAACCTATTAATCTATCTCATTAATATGCTTACTTAAAAAAAAAAGAGCTAAGAGGAGAAGGAAGAGTGCACATTTAGTGGGACGAGAAGAAGACAAATTAGCTTGGTTGTTTAGATCCAAAAAACAGTTCCTTCCCTATCAGAAAACTAGACTGACTCGACATAATAAACACGTCAGGATTTTCCAGCCCGTGACCCACCAAGTCCGGACTGGGAAAGAAGGTTAATGCAACAGATGTAGGTGAACGAAACTAAACGGCACACGCGACACATGAACTCTGGACACACACATACACAACTTGAAAACTATACATCCTTGCGGTTACTCTCTTGGTTGTAATCATAAGCATTTATATTATGCTGAAAAGCCTAAAATTTTGGATTCGGAGCTAGCTGTTTAACCCCTTACAACCAAGTTACTTTCAGTGAAAAGGCTTGGCTGGTTATGTTTATTCAAGTTTTCTCTGAGGAGTATCGTCGTTTTCTTTGCTACAGGAAGCTCTTACGAAGTGATAGCAACAGTTGTATTCTGAAGAGAAACAGGTCTTTATCTTGTTTGTCCGCATGCTGCCTCTTTGTAGCTCAGGCTACTACTGTCTGTTTATCTGCTCTCAATATTATTGAATACGAGTAATTTCAGTCTCTACAACTAAGGTGATCAGAGAAAGAAATGAGGGACATATAACATGGCGATAATAACAGAGAACCCATGCACAAAGGTGCACCCACACACGATCAACGCACATGGCAACAGCAACTCGAGTAAGAAGAGGAAGAACAAATGAAGGTAATATCAGTAGCAGTGTGAAATCGGAACGAAGCAGACGTCCCGAAGGCCTAGCTAATGGCTAATGTAAACCTACAGTGTCCCTTGAGGGCACAGCTCCCCATAACATAGGATGGGTGAACTTACTCTAACCTAACGCATTGGCCCATCCTATGCCTCCTGAGGGGTTCGTTTGCTGCGCGAAAGGGAGAAAGGGGGGGGGGGGTCAGCGCATAGTCATAGGTGCAACTTGATAGCTCAGCTCTTGCTTACCGTGTATCTCATCATAATTTTATGATCGCTTCCTGCTTGCAAATTCACAATACTTCATGCAGAAATCTGCAAGAAATGGAGAACGCCCAGCCCTGATATATCGATTTAATCTGTATTTAGGTAATAGAAAGTTATCTACGTATTTAACTTAATAATTTCAAGTAGAAAGCTACAGGGATGTATTCCTTATCCAAGCATCTACTCTAAGTGTTTAATTCTAGCAATGTGATGATATCAGGTGAAACAATATTCAAATAAAGCACTCTGAGAGCCCACACCTCCGTCAAGCTAGGCAACAGTAACGAAAAATTTAAATTTGTTCGGGAAATATAATTTCCTTTTTATCAGCTCCAAAATCCGGTCATTTGTGCCTTTTAATAGTAATAACAGCCTCTGTCATTTTCTTGAAGATCCGTTTGTAACTTTTCAAGTTATACTGCCGACAAACATTAGTCGAGCAGACAAAGAGACCGACAAATCATCACCAGAATTTGTTCATCCATATCTGTTACAATTTCTAACAATTCCTGTAAATTTCATAAAGTTCTGTTCATAACTTCTTGACTTATTTTGCTAACCAGCAGTAAAACAAAAACACAGAAGTAAACAAACAAACGAACCAACATATCCTCACCAAATTTGGTCATTTACTTTTCGTGATATACCTCACAACTCATGTGAATTTTATAAGAATGCGCCCTTACCTTTTTGAGTTATAGTAGAAAGAAAAAATAGTTAGACAAACAAACGGTTGAACAGATCTTCACCAAAAGTTAATCATTTGTTACTCTTAACACGCCTAACAAGCCCTGTCAAGTTCGTAAAGATCCGTCCATAACTTTTTATCTTGGTGACAAACAGACAGACAAGGAGATAAACAAACTCGACGAACACACAAAACCCATTGTAGAAGTAAAAAAAATAGCTTCGCTTATGTGAAAAAAATTATATAAGCTACAGCATATTTTGTACATTTCATACAAAATTTTGTTTCTGCTTCAAGAAAATAAAAATTGTAGATAACGCTTCTTTTCCTGAGAAGTAATTAAGCGCTATGGAGGCTAAAAATTCGTACAATCGTAAAAATATATATATTGCTTTTATTTTCTTGATATTTTTCACTGTTACACGGCTGAAAAAATGCAAGAATCTAATTCAAAATTTTTAACTTTGCTAGGGTAAAAAAAAAAATACTTAGCACTTTCATTTTTTGCGAGGGGGAGCAACAATCATATGACCGCTACAGAGTCTAAAAATTTCAAAGGTCCCAATGACAAATTCATCTTTGCTAAAGCAGGAAAAAAAACATAACTGGTCTTGGCAGCGACGGCACACACTTAAGAGTCTAAATACTTAAGAAAAATTCCACCCTCGTTAAAATTATCGAAGGAAAACATAAATTTGTACGTAACGTGTTCGTTACCTTCAAACAATTGACCGTTCCGAAGGCTAAAATAATAATGTACATGCTGCAATTATTGAACGTTGGCTATACCCTAAGCAATGTAAGACTTGCTACATATTGTTCCTACAATATTGGTTGGACATATTTAACCGTTATAGACTACAGCTAGAGTATAAGAATCAGTTACAATTTCATATTTGCTAAAGCCCAAAACCACGAAAAAATTCGTAAATAACGCTGCCTTACGGTTATATTTGACGTTAGCAGAGATTACAAAATTGCTAAATTTGCTACGAAAATTTCGCCTTCGCTTAAGCACAAAAACCGCAGATACATAACGGGTCAGGGTAGTGGCAACACATGTGCTTATAGGAGCCTCAATATTTAAGAAAAAATTCATCTTCGATAAAGCAGAAAAAAAAAACACAGGCATAACGGGTTAGGGCGGGCAGCAGACAACACATGCTTATAGGAGCCTCAATATTTAAAGGGTACAGTTCGCCTCAGGCGCAGATGCAGCAAGTCTCTCACGAGCTTTGCAAGACTTTCAGTTATTCGTGATTAGCGAGACGAGACAAACTGGTTAGGAAGTACAGGGTAGCAACTGGTCATGTCAAAGTCTTCCCTCGGCCGTGATGGAAGATTACGGACGCCCAGACGGATGGGCTCAGTGCAACACTCGGTTAAGGCTACAATTGTGGCAGGTAAATTGGGGGGAAAGATGCATCTGCTGAGATAAAGAATCAGTCGGGACGGGACTTCGTCGGGCTGGCGACACGTGGGATTTGCCATGGCACTGACCGTTAACTTTAGCCATTTAGCGAGCGACAAGCGACAAGCACGGGATTTTTCATTTGTGCCATTCATATGGATGCGGCGTTTATATCCGTAGGATGACAATAGGATGAAGAATCCTTGTTAAACCGCTGCGTTCGCTTTGATTATGCAAATCGTGGTTTCTGGTACTAAATAAAAATGGAAATTAATATGCGTATTTGATAAGAACATGTAGCTATTTAGTAAAGTAGATGACCTTGAGCCAGAGGAAATATTTTCATAATATCTGTAGTTTTGTAAGCTACGATTTAGCAATATTTATCTGTTAAAGCCGCCCGGCTTCGCTAGGCAAATTGGCCTCTTGGAGCAAACAAGGACAAAAAGTTGGTCTCGCTGATGCCGATCGTGCTAGAACCGTTTCAATCCTTAGCACAGGCATGCCTACCTTACCTTGATTGCCTTGATGATACTTCGGACGAGGTCCAGGTGACGTTATGCACGCCACCCATCTTGTGTAAAAGTGAGGTTGCAATCCGTGACCAGCGGGATGGCTAACTGCGAGTCATCCCACAGTTCACGTAGCCGCTTACAACAGGTTTATCTCGTACTTTCAATAGGTATGCGTCCAATGTGTTTTTAAACTTTGCAATCTCTGTACCGGTGACATTTCGGATGTGAAGTGGCATTTTGTTGAATAATCTCGCCCCCCGAACTGCGAAACTATTAGACTACTTGGTGGCCATTGCGTCACCACCAGTTTTGATGGGAATTCGCCCTTCACCAATACGGTCTGAGTGTCTGGCCTGGATTCGCCCATTGACGTTGACAGTAATTCCTTCTAGAATTTTCCAAACATATATAATAGTAAAGCGTTCGAACCTCCTTTGAATGGAATACATTTGAAGATGAGCAATTCTTTCGAGATAGTTCAAATCTTGCATGCCCCGGATTTTGGCAGCAAACGATCGCTGGATAGCCTCAGGGCGCTCTAAGTCTTTCCGTTTGCTTGGCATCCAAAGAGGTGAACAGTATTCTATCCTCGGCAGTATTAGTTGTTTCCACAAGGTGAGCATTGTGTCTGCCTCCCGTGAAAAGAAAGTTCGAAGCACCCATCCGCTCCACTTCTTGCCTATAGTAACAACTCGAGCCACGTGATCTTCAAAAGTGGCATTATCTTGTATTCTCACCCCAAGATCTCTTAANTCCCGTGAAAAGAAAGTTCGAAGCACCCATCCGCTCCACTTCTTGCCTATAGTAACAACTCGAGCCACGTGATCTTCAAAAGTGGCATTATCTTGTATTCTCACCCCAAGATCTCTTAAACTTTGCTTTCTCTCGATTTTGCTCTGATCTCTCGTCGTGTAGGACGTAGAGTCCCTGAGGGAGAAGTTGTTTCCATACCGCAATAGTTCAAATTTTGATACGTTGGAGGTTATGTTGTTAACCGATGTCCAGTGAACGATGTTGGTTAGATCTATCAAAAAATATTAATGGTGACCATCGAACCAACAAGGATTTTGTGTATTGTGCCAAGACAGGGAAGAAAACACCAAAGAGATATTTAAATTAGATTAGATAGGCGGCAGTAGACGAATCAATAGGCCCATTCCCAAAAAAACACTGGAAGTTACGCCCCTGCCCTCTATGAGCTAATGCCATTATTTTAGTAGGATATAGAGGACTGGAGAAAAGAGAAAAAAGGGGGAACAGTCCCTGCCAAAGAGACGATAATGAATGCACTAAAGCACGATCAAGAGCCGCTGACATGCGGAGCTTGGAGACGTCAAACTGTGTAGTTGGGGCGGGAGAGAGAAGAAGACGGATTAAGGCGGCTTCGGAAGCTTTGGCCGTTAAGAGTTTTCGACTTCTTGAAGAGGCGTTCTTAGCTGTGGAGGATGTCTCTCCCAATGTATGTCAAGACGATTTTTAAACGCGTTGACTGACTCTGCACTAACAAGATCGGAAGGTAGTCTATTCCAAATGCTGACTATGAAATACGGAAAGAACTGCTGACCTAAGGTCGTTCTTCAAGCTTTACGCTTGAGTTTTTTACCGTTGTTTTGCAAGCGATCATTGAGGTCTCTTTCAAAGAGCCCCGTTGAAGGTACCTACGTTGTTGAAGCCATTCAAATACTTGAATGTTTCTATTAGTTGTCCTCTGAATCGTCTTTACTCGAGAGAGATCAGACCCAGTTCTTTTAGGCGATATTTATACGGCTTATTTCGCAGCATTTGAGGAAGATACCTACACCGGATGTTTGCAAACTAGAAATTTAGATGGAAAAGACACCTCATGAAAGCAGCAATGCGGTGTGTAATGATAACCTGTCAAAAATGGATCAAACAACGCGGCGTGAAAACCTGGAGATCCTTGGCAAAGTACAGAAACCCAGAAAATGACCACCTCCATTAAACAAACATTATAGAACCAAAATGCTTGAGTGGGGAGCAGGTATCTGAAGATGAATTTCAAGAATATTATACATGCAACTCTCGACTTTTACGAGAGATGGGGACCAGATGAAATTGTAATACTCGAGATACGTTCGTATAAATCGAGATAAGGTCACATATAGTGTAGCCAAATGAAATCTGAGTTTTCCTGCTACATTCTCGAAAAATAATGCTTAATCCCTTTACGCAGCCGAAAGCTATACTAGAGCAATATTTTACTACAAAAATTACGTTTTAGATAACATTTCAATGAAATTTTATCATAACACAAAGACTTATGCAGCACATTTAAATCTGTAGAGCTGTTTGAGGGTAGTATAGATTCAATGTTTTTATTCATTGATAACAACTTTCCAGCACTTCTTAATATTTTTACAGCGCTAATTTTTCTTCCTAATATTTTGTGAGCACACGACAAAACACTGATAGATGGATTTTGTGGGTTTCAATTTTTGTATTAACTAAACTGCTGAGTAATAGTTTCTCTTACTGCTACACTTCTATCAAATTACTGACAAGCTTTAAATTTTCCAGGAGGTGAGTGGATTACCCACAAAATTTTTCACAGCGTCTGTATTAGCGCTTTTTTGATAAAAAAAAACTACTAAGGTAATAAACTGAGCTACTTATTTTCTTCTTTTAAGCAATATCACACTTCTAGAGAGATGCGATGAGTCAGATTATTTGGACTGAAACTAAGTTGAGGTTTTTGGAAACGCTGATGGCTTTTGACATGCGATTATAAAACAGTTTTACAGACTTTGTAAAGAATTTATTACTTGTGTAATTTCTATTGTTCAGTTTTGTGAAATGGTGACATAATCTTACCTGCTACAGCTTCCTAAGCTTTCCTCAACTTTGTATCTCAACTTTCGTTTTTGAGAAATTCTGCAGTTTTGGCTCTATTGTACAATCAGAAGGAAGAATCCTTTTACTACATAAACACAATAGACTGTATAGGTATGTTGGCACTCACTTACTTTAACATGATCACACCCATGGCTACATTAGACAAGCTGGGTGCATGACTACAAACTTCCACCGGACGTGAATTATAGGATTTTCGAGTTTTGGAGCAAAATTGGATGAATTTTCTTGAAATTTCTACATTGAACTACCAAGAAAGTATAAAAATTTCCAAAAAACAGCTATTCTGTTTTGATGCTGTTTCTCTTGCTAGATGCTAAAGCCAAATTTATAATGTTATATCACCGAAAATAATGCTAAATCAAGCATAAAATATAGTAAATTGGCAACACTGGGCCATTATAGCGTACAAAGAAACCTGTATTTCAAGCATAGACTATTCTAAGTTTACGTGGAAGAATTTTTTTCTTATTCTACAACGGTATAAAGGAAATATATACAAAAGCAAGTGATAACATGTCTATTAATCACTCAAGAAATTAGTGCTATACTATAAACAATGCTAAGTAATACATTACTCATTGAACACGTTTAAAATACCGGGCGAATCGTAATATTCGAGAGTAGTGAACACATTTCGTAAAATTTAAGATAGGTCCGCAAAATTACGTTCGTAGAAGTCGAGAGCGTAAAACTCGAGACACGTAAAAGCCGAGAGTTACATGTATTGTTAGATGAGTGTCGTCCCACCCTTGATGAGCCAGATAGTTAGTCTTCTGACTGAATAATAAAGAGGCATCGGCCCACATTTCGTATTCGTCATAAGCAAGGCAGTGGAGGGAAGATGTTCTGGGCAGGAATCAGAGGCCGATTAATCAATGGACCATTGCTCCTTGATTAACTGCCTCGTGCCTTGGTTGCTGAACCAACAGCGCGACTAACAGAGGTTTTTCAACAGTACAATGCCTGTGCGCTCATATCCCACTACTCCCCTAACTGGCTCAAAAATGGTGGCTTTAAAGTAAGAGGGTGATGGTTTAGCCTCCAAATAGCCCAGATTTGAATCCCACTGAGAACCTGGAGGCCAGCATTAAAACGAGAGTTTATAGCAATGGAAAGCAGTTCAGTAGCCTACATTTAGCCAGAGAAGACTTTCGGAGGGCTATTGATGACGTTTCAGGATCAATAACGTCCTCTGAAATGTTAATCCTTACCTCTTCAGTTGATCAACGCTTTACAAAGATCTTTGGAAACGATGGATGTCATGTTTCTGTATAATGTGATGAAACTGTCTTCTTTTCAAATTTATATTATTCCCAAAATGTAATCGAGGGTTCCATACGAACCCAGGGCTTTGTCATGCTCCTGGAAAAGTATTGCAACGCTGTTCTTTCATTTTCTAAGCCTTTAAATAATGAAGCAGAACATTTGTTTAAAAAGTGAACGGATAGTGATGACATAATGTTTGGAGAATTGATGATATAGATTTATTATTACTTAGATTCGAATATTTGCATCATACCTAAGTCAAAACTTCAAAGAACAACCTACAGACAATAAAAAATTTGCGAAATTCCCATAATAAACCTTGTGTACCTTGTGAATCTTCAGATGAAGTCCAGATGACGTTCTTCACGTCCCCTTACGTGTGTGGAGCCACGATGCTCTGTTTCTTCTGTTACGTCGGAGCTAGCGACCAAAGAGAGAGTCAACATAGAATTATCTTCACAGTGCACGTAACCGCTGACCGCTGGTCTAACTGGTATTCTTCTTCAATGAGAATCCAGCAAATTTTTTAATTCTATAACTTGCATCTCAGTGGCGTTTCGAATATGCCGCAGGATTTTGTAAAACGGTCCTGCTTCCCGCACCGTGAAGCTGTTGGAATAGTTTGTCGCCGGCAAGGCTTGGGATGCGTAGATAAAAAGTCCTTCCAGTCCTTACTGAGTGTCTGGCATAATCCGTTCATTCACATTGGCAGTGATGCGTTCCAGAATTTTTGAAACATATATGATTGTGAAGCGCTTGATTCTTCATTGTATTGGATGCAAGTGGAGACAGCCAAGTCGTTGGTGGCAGTTGTACTCTTGCATGCCTCGAATTTTGACAGTGAACGATCTTTAGATAACCTATGAAATGTTATTAGACAAATATTGAAACGCACACTCAAAGCGAATGCACAGTATGTTGTTAATGCCTCCCTAGACACAATGGTGTTTCTAGAGAGGAAAAGGAAGGGACATGTAATATTTCGAATGTAGCGTAGAACCCACGTACGAAGGAAAGTGTTCCCACTTAAGACCAACGCCCATGAGACCAGTAAGTTGGGCAACAAGAAGAAGAGCAAAAGAAAGTATCGTCAGTATGAGTATGAAAACTGGAAGGAAGCAAAGTGGGCATGATCAAGGTTCATAGCTAAAGATAAGGTATCCCATGGAGAACCATTGTAGCGCTTCTCCCCTTAATATAAAATAGGCAAACCTAACTAATCTAATCCTATGACCCATCATACGCGCCCTGAAAGGCAAGGGACCCTTGTACCAAAATAACACAACCTGGTTGGAAAAGGGCTAACGAGTTCTGAACTACGCGGCGAACTCGCAGATTTTTCACGCGCCTAAGCTATGGTTGCACTAGCTGAAGCATGAAATAACTATAATGTGCAATACATAATTATATAGTTACTTAATAAACCGTGTGTCTATCCCATGCATTGTTTACAAGAAAGGGTTTGTCTTCTCGACCGTCAAAAATGACGACAGGTAAAAAGAATCTGAAGCTCTTCGTTACGCCCGCCCGTTACCACTATTTTGCTTAGTGCACAGGTCAGCACCGGTCAGCACCGTACAGCTTAAAGTTACTTAAATTAAAAAAGGGCAGCCGTAGCTACCTGGTACCGGCGGCACCGTTTGATAAAGTCTTTTCTTGGGATTTCTAAATATTCTGAATTATTGAAAAAAATGAGAGACCTCCAAATATTCCTGTACAGTACGCTCATAAGTTCATTGCCGGTAGCCGGAAGACCTATATCGGTCAAGCTTAATTACAGGTATTGAAAGTTGTGCAGCTGGGGCTAATAGTACGGCTTAGCATGCATTCGATTAGGTTTTGATGAGAAAATCACACAAACATTAAAGTAATTTTATTTCGTCTTGGAAGTTGAAATGAAAATAAATGGAATTATAAAATTTAACTGGCAGTGACTGTGAGAAATGATTATTTTATTTTATTTATTTATTTATTTTTTTTTTTTCAGAGAAAGTTAGTGCACTCACGTCTAAACACAGCGGCTGCAAAGATGTTTCAAGAGAAGAAAAATAAAGGGCATACAGTACAATGGTTGAAAACTGCGGCTCACGACCCCCAAAAGGATCATGTGCTTTTTCTGGGGGGTCATAGAGGGTCAAGGATTCGAGAAAAAGTAAGTACATCATTCTCATTAAAATGCATGATTAAATCAATCCCTATTGGCAAACATTAATGAGTACTTTGTGTTTGTTGAATCTGGTTTCTCCGTTGTGGTTAATTTTAAATTGTATCTGCACCATTAGAAAATAATACAAAGTCAAAAGGCTTACAGAGTTGAGAATATTGGTAAGTTTGATACTACTGAAAAAGGTGATGTACAGGGAAAAATTGAGAACCACGGATACAGTATATCAAGAGACACGTGGAACCTTTGCATCAAGGTGTTTCCGCACTGGATGGACAACAGCAAGTGGGAAAATAAAACCAAGAGCAGCAAAAGAACCATGAGTAGGAGTATGAAAAGAGAAGAAAGTAACATGATCACGATAGAAAGTCGGCTAGAAGACCTGGGTAAGACTAATGCCGGGACCACACTAGGCACTTGCACATACAACTTGATGCACGTACGGATGCGAGACTCGGACGTCGTTTATGCCACGGTATCTATGCTACCGAATTTAAGTACCTATGTATTGAAATGGGCCATGAGCTGTTCATCCTAGCAACTTGGTTGGGCGTAGAAATGCATATGTGTCCCCGGCATTAGGCATCCTTTGATTTCCGTTCGGTGTGCAACTGCCCATAGATAGCATCGTATGGGTGAATTTAACTAACCCCACCTGTGAAGGGCATCGCCAAACGTTTCTCTGTAAAGTGGGCAGTTTCTGAGTAAGGGATTAATGTGTAAAGGGATTACAGTGTGAAAGCCTAATGTTCGAAGGGCTTTACTTTTCACGCTTGCACATGATGATATGAACCGAGCAGTATTTTAGAAAGGGAGATTTGTGTGAAGACAGTTAACTCTACACTTGAATAAAAAAAAAGATGTATTTTTGTAAAGGGATTAATACAATAATGGAAGATAGGGTTATGAGTAATTAGCAGGCAAAGGAAATATAGCGTGAAGGATAACGTGTGAATCGACTCACCCAAAACTTGCATATTTATAGGGTGAGAAGCTCCTAATAACCTAACTCGGACCGTTCTGCAGAAGCATAGGAGCTTCTTCGCAACCTCGACCCTAAAGGGTGGACGGCGGCCTGCAGATCGGAGGTCCGTCCCTTCGTCGTTATCACTGCCACTGATGCTATTTACGTGCATATCGGAAAGCGATGGCGTTTATTGGCCTTAATAATCGAAAAACATCTCATCCAAGAGGCCATTGTGAGGCCAAACTAACGCTAATTGAGGGTAATCCAGCGAAGCACCTGCAGAGTACACTTTTTTTCTCGATATGGCAACGAGATATCGCAAGAGTTTGGGGTATTTTAAGAGAGACGTTGGTTACCGTACGCGCATGACATAAACCAGCAGGTTCCACCTATGCGATGATAGTCTTCTCGACATCTATGTACGTAGATTTGAAACGATAGTGCTTGCAAACAGTAACGGCATCAGTCGCCTAAAAAAAATACAGTTGAGTGAAGGTTTTCTTTGTCTTGAGACACCAAAGGACAAATTCGCAAAGAAAATTTGTAATATCTAGAATGGTGTTAACTGGGTGTTGATAGTTTTCAAGACACCGAAGGATATTTAGAGCGAATATTTGCCATAGGCAGAGTGGTGTTAACACAGCCTCATTATTTCTTTTTTTTTAGACACCATCAGACATTCTGCATAAGATCCGCAATGTATAACGTGGGGCTAAAACAGTTCTCTTTATATTTTAGACACCTGAGGGAATTTTTACAAAAATTAGCTAAATCCAGAGTAGGCCTAGTGTAAAGAGTTTTCTTGGTTTTTGAGACAGAGCAATAAATCTACCGCATAGAAGCTCCCATCGAAAGAAAAATCCAAGCAATTGAGAATTTTAACTTTGTGTAACTTTTTTTTTAACTTTATGCGACGGGACTTAGAGTTTTTAGATTTTAATTACCGTACCTCCGCCAAGGAAGATATATTTTTGTCAACTTTGTTTGTCTGTCACTAGATAAGTCAAAAAGGTTCGGAATAACTTTCATGAAATTTACAGGGATTGTTAGGTATCTTAGAAGAAACATTAAATTAAATTTTGTGAAGAACCGTTCAACCGTTAATTTATTAGTTTATCTGCCTCATATTTCTTGATAGAATTATTCAAGAAATTATGGACCGATCTTTATGAAATATTTAGGAACTGTTGGAGTTGTTAGTAGGAGCAAGTGACCCGATTTTTTTGCTGATCTATGTGTCCGTTTGTTTATTTGTTTGTCTGTGGTTATGTTTTTTATGTTTGTAAGTAGCATAACTCAAAAAGTGACGAATGGATTGTCATGAAATTTGAAAGAATGGTTAGAAATGGTGCAAGGCACAAAAAAAATTTTTAGCGATGATTGGCTGGTCCGTAGTGTTGTTATTTTGTCAAACTATTGGTCAGAACATAACTCAAAAAGTTACAAAGGGATCTTCAAGAAAATAACAGAAGCTCTTATTACTGTCAAGAGGCGCAAATGACCAAATTTTAGTGATAAAAAAGAAATTCTAGTTTAGGACCAATACGACTTTTTCATTAGCATTGCTTTGCTTGGCGAAGGTATGCGCTCTCAGAGTGCTCTAGTTCTGAATAGCCCACTTTTAAATTTACTTATTACTGGAACGTTTCAAATTCGCACAGATGATTCTATTTTTACAACAATGATGATAGAATTTATGTTTTCCGAGACGTTGGTAAATGAAGTTGACCAAGAAAATTCGAGTCCGTTCGGACACACAAAATGTGCCATTGCCTTCACCATGAAGCAGACAAAACATAGGCTCACAGTTGCAAACACGACACACACGGCATTCCCAATACAGCCAGGCTTCCGCTGCTACAATAGGCAGTAGCATTAAGACGAACTAAAATAATACAAGAATACAATATCAACGAAAATAGATAATATTAACGAAAGACCTTTTCAGGATTAGGTAGATTAAGTAAGGCAGGCAGAGTAAAAATTGCAGTAAAAGTACGTAAAATTACAGGAAGACCCTTCCATATTTACGTGGTTCAGCTAAAATGAGGTAAAAATGTACTATCAAAATGAGGGTAATATTAACAAAAAATCGTTGATCTCCGCGAGAAACTGCATGCTGAGCAATAAAGCAAGCGCCGAAGAGGAATTGCTGCAATTAATGTTTGTTTTAATATTAGTTCAAGTACCATCAAAATATGTTACTCAAACAACCTATGTCTGCACAGGAAAGCTTTGGGTAATATATCGACGCCACCTAAAATTCTGCGGTTCGGAACGTCCTCAGCCAACATACATTGGGTTTTCAAGAGCACAAAAGAAAGAAAATTGTTGAGAGCCAAAAAAATATGGCGAATCGAAAGACAGAAGAACAGCGAACACGGAATTGAGTTTTTGGTCGTCTGGAGCATATAGTAATCTGACTGTGAATACTGCCCGAATCTTGATCCAAACTTGTGAATCGAATGTCCAAGATTTTGGTCCAGGACACATTAAGGCTATAAGGCGCACATTTTCTTGACCACACTCTGCAAATCGAATAATCATTATCATACAGAAATTTTTAAGCCTCCATTTTTTCACAGCAAAGGCGATCTAACGGAGGCGTAATAAGAGACGTAGAGCGTATCGGCAAAACGTCCAACCTAAGCACGACGGTGTTCCCACACAGGATCAAAGCGCATGAAAATAACACGTCGGAAAATAAGAGGTTTAACAGAATGGAAGCATAAACAGTACGAGTGTAACAATACATAGAAGGAAGCAATGTAGGCACGAGGCCTAACTAAGGTTAAGGTAACCTACAGTTTCCTTATGGGGTCGCTGCTCACCGTAACACAGGATGGCGAGTGTATCGAAGATGCCTACAATTCCAGTCATTAATTATTTTGGCCCTGTTTAGAATATATTCCAACTCGACAACGACATCTCCTGTCGTAATGCGTCTGGTAGTGACTGCTGCATGGTACTAATATTGTAGTTAGAAAAAAAATTAAATAATTTCTGATAAGCGTGGCACCAGGAAACGTAATTTCTAAAGAAGGAAAATTGAATATAGATTTATACGACTTTGAGAAAATCTCATTTTGTTCGTGAATGAAAACAGACACTTGCACCGAACCAACTAACATACTAAAGATATTAGGTATATTTCCAATGCATCTATTACAAGAAAAAGTTCGACACCATGATAACTTTTACCCCAAATCCTACTTATTCGAATTAAACATAATCGCCGCGCCAATTCGTGTTGAGCAAACGAATTAGTCTTTGCCAAAGCCTGCTTTTACCAATAAAATATCCTACAGCAATTTCTGCTTTGGTGAAAGCATCCGCGTTGGGGCGTAGTCATTGATAATATTTCGTAGTCGAGAAACTATTGACTTCTTGAGCCATACTTTGAAAATGAATAATGCAGAATGGCATGTTCGTAGCTCCATTACATTGTATTGTTTTCTTAGGGGCGAAGATCGCATGATTTGATCATGATAGAACAAATTTTAATTTCCGCAGTGGCTTTATATGGGAGAAAAAAGAAGTGTCACACACTGTACTCTGTCCTGGATAAAAAAAAAGGTACAAAAATATGCAAAAGTTCAGTAAAAACCGTTCCGACCTTCCACTACACTCATGATTAGGTTTGTACACTAAAGAGCTGAAAAATGCAAAGCAGCAGCAGTAGTAAAATAATCAGAAACCTCACAACACAACAAAGGAGTATTAGCGTGTTAGCAAACCCTGAAATTTATGAATCTCATCTTGGATAAATTTTATACAAGTGCGGGCTTCAGATATGCTGAAGACGCTCGTTTTATTGTTATGACTCTCTTATTTGGATAATAATCTTTATTTACATCCATATAATGGAAGCAATTATAGCAATTACTGCGAATGGATGCTTTAGGTATTGCCGCTATAATGGTTATTGTTTTTAGTGCTGCGTTGTTGATGTTCTATCAGTTTGCGTCCTAATTAAATGTGAATCTTCTTTGCTTTTGACGATCCGGTCAGGTTCTGTAATCAGGTTCGTTAGGACTTAGCAGTGAGCTCTTCGCAATAGCGATTATTCCGACATAATAGTAAAAATTTAGTTACTGTATATTTAAATAAGTAAATTTAATTGTCATAACCCTAATTATAGTATTAGGTATGATAGTGGACTCATATCATTGACATGGTATTACTGGTAGCGATGATAATAATAACTTTGGGTTAGACGATCTTAATATTATTAGCTCTAAAACCAATTATAATCCTAGCCTATGCCAAGCTAGTATCACTTCACTTCTGGATATAATTTAAACCTACCAACTCTCCAACCAACGTTTGTGTCGTTGTTCGCACCCCAACAATAGTTTTACACTCTAATTAGCAGGCACTAATAATGGTGTGTACGTAGCAATTCATAGCTAACAAACGTTAACTTTTTATCTTCCATTGGTATGCTCGCTACTCAAAATAACTGTATGGAGTGAGTTTCTAATCGCTCCTAGTTCCAAGCTCTATACTACAGGCTAGGTACTTTGCGGTTTGCATCAAAGACTCAGTTTACCTTTCTATTTTTTCAAAGTTTCAATTACCAACAGGTATGTTGCAGTTAGCAGCTCAAAATTGCTTTAGCTTTCTATCTTTTAAAGCTTCAACCGCCACTGGCACGTACAGTTCGCAATGTGAAATCAATCTCAACCTTCAAGTAACAACTAGTCCACTGTAAGTCAAAGCTCAAAATCACTTCACCTTTCAATCCATCAAGCACTCATCCGCTATCTTCTGTTTGCAAGCTCGAATCAATTGCGCTTTCTATTCTCCAAACACTACCTGTACTGTTAGGCTGC
Organism: Parhyale hawaiensis; assembly: GCA_001587735.2. NCBI lineage: Eukaryota > Metazoa > Arthropoda > Malacostraca > Amphipoda > Hyalidae > Parhyale > Parhyale hawaiensis. The sequence continues at coordinate 38,665,928 of LQNS02277097.1, read as the reverse complement.
ACTCCGCAAGACGATCATTTGAGCTTTCTAGTCTTCACATTGGGCGCTGGTATCATGAAAGCAGTGGCACGAGGCGGTCCAAAAGAATGTCTAATCACTACCCCAAGCTAACGGTGGAAGGCCCGTAAAAAAATGCAAGAGAACAAAGCAAAGGCTGCGGACTTTTAATGAAATGATCCATCCAGTTTGCCGACGTAATCAGACGTTTCTGACGACGTGCGCTGATGTAATCAAAGGCTTCAGTTGGGATGGCTAGCATGACCCTACAATACACGGAGGCAGCATTAGTAAGAGGGACTAGGCTGCCGACAGTTGGTTACTTTTCCAATAGATTTTCTGAAGAGGAGCCTAGCGATTTACTGCAAAAACATGATCGCCATTAGCAAGGATATTGCTAAAACTGAAGTCCAATAGTGATACGACCTAAAAATCTCTAATCATCATCTTTCCAGGCTAAAAATATTAGATCGTAGCTAGTAACAGTTTCATTTCTGATTCGGTTTTTGAGAGGGACTCTGAACCTAGCAATTGACGGCAGGAAAGACAATGCAACAAGCAAGCATGCGGCGAGAACTTATGCCCTCATTGCATACTGTGCGACAGATGTTGATGCCCGTGCTTGCGACAAGTCTCTCTATTAGGTTAGACCCATTTCCGCGTCGGCAGTCACCATATGGCAGCTGTCTTTTTGCATCAACATGAGCAGTTTATTGTGATGCAAAACACAAGCGCTATAAGGCAGCCGGCCGACAGAAACACCGTTGGAATCTAGCGAAGAGACGTGTCGCACGCACGGGCATCAACATCTGTCCCACTGAATTTAATATGAGTTTTAGTAGCATTCAGGCGCGAGAAAATTTTTTTTCAACTAGGTAAGCGCACGCGAACAAGAAATAATTATAACAGAGCCGAAAGCTGGGCTGTCTAGAGAACAGTGTCGCCCTCTGCCGTATCCATGTCCGCAAGTGAAGGGCATTGACGTCAGTGTGTCCATCCGGGCTCAATACCTCTCTGACATTTGCGGTGAGAAGTCACGCTGCGTTACATACAATAACAACTTATCTGTGCAACGTTCCACAGCAACGGGTTTTGAGTATACGCAAGGCTTTTATTTTTTTATATTGTATTCCTTGTACAGCCCTCCTTATACCCATAAAGTTCTCTATGGTCTTAGGGAAAAACGAAAAGGGGAGGGGCATGAAGTAAAACGAGGAACCTATGCCAGTGAACATTAGCAGGAAACGAAGAAAAGGAGCAATAGAAAATTAATCTGTATACGGAGGAGAGTTTCCATCATGCCACCAAGCAAAAGTCTGTTCGGTCGTCAAACAGTGCCTCCTGACCATTGTACTAATCAGTTTGGTTACTATATTCACAATTTTAGTTCTTGCTTTCAAAACTCGAACTGAAAGCCTAACTGTGAAATTGTCTAAAAAATCATGGTCTTGTTTTCACTCAGTAAATGATCCACAACTTCTGGTTATCAGGGTTTTATTCTCGGCTTCAAAACAATAGTTTTCTGCTCAGAGCCCAGGATAGCACAGTTGACTGAACCCCACTGGCACCTACTCTCCACAGTAGAGCCAAAAATCAAAAATTCACTGAAATCAATAAAGGCCTCCACCGATACTTAAAATGACCTCTCAAACTTAACATGGATCCTTTTTAATAGTTCATTTTTGAACAAAACTTCGAGTGACGCATATTATTTAGCTTAATATTTAGCCGATACTGACAAACTTACTATAATTCTGTTATGAGTAATCATTATATGCCACAAAATTCATTTCATTAATGACTGGGGACTAAACTACAATAATTTTTGAAAGCCCAGAAGCTGCTTTACGATTTTAGATATCCGGGCGATCAGGAACTCGTTTAGGGTAATCATGGTTACTAGTTTTGAAGAGCAGCTTGGTAAGACTATTTCCTAGAGGTATAGGCAGCACCAGATAGTCCGTTTTTTTCTAGAGAAACGCTACATGATTTTGAGACGCTGTTGCTCTTCTAAATATTTGGTAAATAGATGTTTTGTCCAAAAATATAAAACAAGTATTTGATTAATTTCTTTACGAATCAAAAATAAAACAATGCCTTAGCGAAAACAAATAGAATAACGCGGATGCATTAGGTGCCGATGCTCCCGGAAAAACCTCACCGAAAAGCAACGAAATCAATCATTTAGCGCCCCAAAGTAAGACGCTAAGAGGCAGGTAAAAACCGCCTAAGGAGGAACGGGTTCTGCACGTGTTCCACTTAGATGGAAAACTACCGTTGGAAGGTCTCGGCCACGGGTGATACAGAGAGGTCCATCTTGCGGCATAATTCCATTGGCGATTTAGAGAAAACTAGACCTTGTCTACCTACCCTGACCCGGCATTTTGAATCCGTGAGTAATTACCCAAATATTGAGGTCCAAGCAATTTTTGTCCGGTATTTCTAACCCGACTTACCCGATTTTTGGACTATGAAAAAACCCGAAATGTCAAATTTGTGCTCCTATGCACCTATCCTAACCCAACCTAACCCGAGAGCTAAAAGCAGTCGGTCGACGGAATTCAAGTAATCAACAAATAAACTATTATGTCGAGTTAAGTATCATTAGTCAGATATTTACTGTTACTAAGCCATTAACTGCCAGCACCACCCGCTGCAATACACCATTTACTGTACAGATGTGTAGACGCTGCAATTACTGTAAAACCTCGTTATAACGAATCCCCATATCATGAAACTTCATTAAAACGAACAGATTTGAAAATTTCGCTAAATACTTATCATAACGAACAATTGTTATATGATGAAATAGTGTTCGTTAGGTACGTTTGCTAAGTTTTGGTGTTCTTTCAATATAACGAAATGATTCGTTATAATGAGATAATATTCGGTAGGTATGTTGGCTTAGTTAACCGACGCACCCTGTCGTTACGAAAATTAACCCTACAATGGCACCGTAGAACGTCCGCGATCTGCATATGTTCGGTAAGTACTGTTGGATATCCTTGAATAAAACGGAAATATCCGTTATAATGAGATAAATTATTCGTTATAGTGAGTGCGTTCGTTATAGGGAGGTGTTCGCTACCATTTTCATTACAACGAAATTTAATCTTAACGAATGGGTACCTCTCTGCCCTCTTGTTCGTTATAGCGAGGTCTTACTGTACTGTACATGCAAGATCCAGATCACTTGTCCAGCGGCCAGGTCACGTGTCTACAGCTGGGAGAAAGAAATTTAGGTCGGGTTCACACGTCATTCATATCAGCGTGTTTACTGATCCACTCATCCTACCGTTTCGTTACGTCGTTGTTGGTCCAACTTTGTGAACGCCACAAAAAGTTACTGAAATGTTTACTGAAATGGTTACCGTCGAATGAGTTTCCTCGTCAAGTGTCACCAGACAATTTACGAATATCGCTTCAAATTTGAAGTGAAATAAAACTTTTAAAAAAACTGTGCACTTTTCTGCTATTTCCAGGGCATAGTAACACGTTCGGACGGTTGGAGGGGCGAACGTGTTGATATGAGTGACGTGTGAACTCGCCCTTAGATGTTTCAAATAATTTTTACGGCCATAAGCCGAATGAACTGTATGCAAATAAATGTTCATATGCGAGATTTTACCAATTGTTCCAAAAAAAAATTCATTTGTGTGCATGTCACGCAATGATTATAAATTATTAGGAACAAATTGATTTATTTACTTTGCTTGTAATATGCATCTGACCAATCGTAAATTTACTGGAAATGAAGCAAATTAGTTAAAGTTAGTTGAATACTTTAACAAAATGGCAAGTTACAGCAATAACATTCATTAACTGTTCTATTGTTCTGCGAGTCCAGCTGCCACGTATCCGGTTGCTATGAATTTCACTACATTGCTATCCATGATATGAAAAGTGGTATATACAGTATATATATATATATATATATATATATATATATATATAATTTAGACAGAAACGCGTCAAACTTCAATTTTCGTACAACCTGCACAGTGTAATGCTTGATGCAAAACTAATTAACTGTCCTCGCCAGCATTCTTAACCACATGAGCTCTAAGACGTACAGTATGCGTACGCGAGAAAACATTAACTGGCAATGCGTAAGACGTATATCTGAGAAAACAAAGAACTGGTAGCCCGTCGGCAAGGCAAATGTAAAAAAAAATCTAACTGGTAATCCATAAGGCATATAAATGTATGGGCGACCAACACTAACCAGTAATCTGTGGGACGCGACCCTTGTACACAATTTTCTGTACCTACCTTCTAAACTCCCCCATTAAAACCTCTGTCTAGGAAACCCTCTTTATGAGCACAAAAGGGAGTTAGAAATTTTTCATTTCGAGCTTATGTGGTAAAAAGATTATGAGTAGTTTACAACTTTTTCCAGTGCTGTCTACTTCTCATAATTATCACACCCCGATATGTACAGCGAAGCGGAAAAGTTGCTGTATAGGCGACAGTGGAGCTATTCGCTCGTATGTCAACTCCCCCGTACTATCTCTGGCCAAGTTTAATTCCTCTCGGATGACTGTCGAGGACGATATGCCACGCTGCGGGCTGTGAGTTTTCTCTGGAACTTTAATTATATATTAAATACGTTACTTTAATTTTACCTAATCACTGCAACGGTATTTCATGAGAGCATGAGAAAGAGATTTGTGGTATGTCACGAAAACGGAAACCTACATGCCGACGACTGTCCGATATGTAGGAACGGCAAGCCTGAAAAGAAAGAAACAACAGAACACAGATCCGTAGTAATATCCGGAAAATGCAATAAACAAAAGTGGACTTTGAGGAAAAAACATTTCCTCATGGCCTACGGCTATGGAAACCTCCTGGAGGTGGTCCTTACTATAACATATAATGACGCACCGATCTAACCTAGGTAACTCAATGTGCAGCCTATGGTCCACTCTACATATGCTCGTCACGGGTGAACTGTCATAAAGTTATCCAAACACGCGAAAATAACGAAAATTGTGTGCGAGCTCTGACGTCAAGCATTGGCTTATGTTACGCTCTTGGCATGTGATTGGATAAATTTACGTTGTTCAGCTGTACACGCCCATAACCCTAACATTCTTTCTCGCCGCCCCAGAAGCCGTTTTACTACTTTATAGTTTCTGGGACGGCGAAAATTTTATTTTGTTAGAAGAGAAGTTGGATAACGAGGACAGGAGAGGACGCTCTACACCGTGGGTTCCCAAACCGGTGGATCGTGACCTCCTCGGGAGGTGGCCAAGTCCTGGATGGAGGAAGGCCAGCAGCTTCGCTAGAAGTGACTCAGGAGGTGGCAAAGTCCTGGTTGGAGGAGGGCCAGCAGCTTCGCTAGAAGTGACTCAGGAGGTGGCCAAGTCCTGGATGGAGGAGGGCCAG
>LQNS02277097.1:38638382-38660160 GCA_001587735.2 Parhyale hawaiensis | reverse complement strand
AGGAGGTGGCAAAGTCCTGGTTGGAGGAGGGCCAGCAGCTTCGCTAGAAGTGACTCAGGAGGTGGCCAAGTCCTGGATGGAGGAGGGCCAGCAGCTTCGCTAGAAGTGACTCAGGAGGTGGCCAAGTCCTGGATGGAGGAGGGCCAGCAGCTTCGCTGGAAGTAACTCAGAATAATATTGATTTTGACTCATCATCAGATCGGACATTGGAAGTGACAAGAGTTTGGGTCAAACAAATAGGCGTGGATGGAGGGGGACTTGGCGTGGGTTTTAAGCTGCTAGATTTTAAGGAGACGCCGCTGCTACGAGGCAACACTGCTGCGCAGCACTAGCTGCCTCTCCACCTCCATTTCACTGCTGTGTACGTAGAAATAATTTTTTGCTTCGCGTACTGGGCAGGGAACAGCAACTACGAGTATTTTTGTTTTTCGTACTGGATTTAGATTACATTAGATATCTGGCAGTAGAAGGACCAAGAGGCCCATTCGCAGAGAGCAGCTGGGACTCACTCTCCGGCCCTCTGTCAGCTATTGCCGTTATATCAAATACTGATATGTGAGGGAAAAAGAAAGAAAAAACGTAATGAATCAGACATAGGAGGTGATCGTGCAAGTACGATTTGTTGCAGCAGACTATCGGGGACTCAGCAGCGTTAAGCTAGTTAAGGCATGAAAGATAATGGATTAAGGCGATCTCTGCAGCTTTTTTTTTTCGTTGATAGTTTGTGATTACTAAAGGAGTTCGTGGCTGGGAAGGGTGTTGCTCCCAATGTTTGTCAAGGCGATTTTTAAACGCATTGACTATCTCTGCATCGCAACTTCGGAGGGACTCTACTCTAAATGTTCACGATGAAATACAGGAAAAAGTACAGGCTTAGAGTAGTTTTGGAAGCGATCAGCAACGTCTCTATCAAAAAAATTCCAATATAGGCATATCGTTGAAGTCATTCCAGCGCTTGAAAGCGGCTATTAATTGCTCCCTGAGTCATTTCTTTTGGAGAAAGATAAGTCCGACTTCTTGTAGGCGACGCTCGTACGACAAATTCCGCACCAAAGGCTGCTCTGCGTTGGATTAATTCCACTCACTTTATCTATATATTTCACTGATGTGGCGAACCGAATTCAATAGCAAACTCTGAGCGTGGGCGCACAAGTGCTTTATATCAAGGAATTATAATATCATTAAACTTGTGCTAAAAAATTACGGTAATGAACCCCAGGACTCTATTGCCAATTTTACAGCTCTTGTCTTTATGCGGACTGTGTTCCGATCGTTTGTAATGGCTATTAAATAGGTATCGGTACAGGTAGTTATAGGTAGCAGAAATTATTTTTGCTTTTCGTAGTGGGTAGGTAACAGCAATTATTTTTTCACATCTCATTGGATATATAACAGCAATTATTTTTGTCCTTCGTGGTGGTTAGCTATACGCAACAGAAATTATTTTTGTCTTGGTTGGGTTATTTTAGAGCACAAGGCAGAATAACTACTGTTTTGCCCAAAGCTGGTGCAAAAGACCATAAGATGCCTCAGTTGCCTCTCTACCTCCATTCTCACTTTGGGAATATGACAGTAATTATTTTACCTTGGTTGCTTAGTTAGTGGTAATGGCCCATATTACGAGGCAGTCAAGCTATATTTCTGATGTACAATAGTAGCCTAACGACCCAAACTAAAAGATGGTTTCACGTTGGAACAGCATTGTCCTAAACATAGGACATAGGAAGTTTATAAGGTAAAAGATTCATAGGTTAAGAGAGTGTTACGAATAGAGGCGTACTACGCTGCACTGTGAAAACGATTACAGTAAGGCGTCCTTAAGTCTACAAGGCCGGAATTTATATATTTGTGTTATCTATATATTTATATATGTAGCAATAAATTATAGCCTACGAATTCGTCCGCCCCGACGATATTGAGATAACAGGCAGCTTCAACACTTTACCCGGCAAGATCACTGTCATTCGTACAATGTTAAGCCTTACGGAAGCGTATTTCAGCCGCCCTATAAAGAGGTTAAACACTTTTCTCGTCTTGAATCCTTCAGTATTTGCAATCACAGTAAGATCGGCCAAACTAAAAGGAGCTGGACGGAATTCTAGCACTTGAAAGTTTCGCTCTAGGAAGAATGCGAAATGAATTGGAGTTTGTATAACCTGAACAGATCGATGCTCACTGGCAAAAAGTAAAACAAAAGATAGCAATTTGGAGATTGGAACAGCTTTGGCTGACAAAAGATAGCAATTTGAAGATTGGAACAGGTTTTGGCTGACAAAAGATAGCAATTTGGAGATTGGAACCGGTTTTGGCTGACAAAAGATAGCAATTTGGAGATTGGAGCAAGTTTTGGCTGACAAAAGATAGCAATTTGGAGATTGGAGCAAGTTTGGCTGACAAAAGATAGCAACTTGGAGATTGGAGCAGGTTTTGGCTGACAAAAGATAGCAATTTGGAGATTGGAGCATGTTTTGGCTGACAAAAGATAGCAATTTGGAGATTGGAGCAGGTTTTGGCTGACAAAAGATAGCAATTTGGAGATTGGAGCAGGTTTTGGCTGACAAAAAATAACAATTTGGAGATTGGAGCAGGTTTTGGCTGACAAAAGATAGCAATTTGGAGATTGGAGCAGGTTTTGGCTGACAAAAGATAGCAATTTGGAGATTGGAGCAGGTTTTGGCTGAATTTTATTTTCTAAGGGCAAGGGCGGGGTTCACACGCCAGCCTAGCTTTCGGGCCACGTATGACACTATTGTGCATCCAAATGAGTAGTTATAACCGCGTAACTCCTTACGGAAATAACCATGGGTAACCGTCGAGCAGTTGTTCAAAATTTGGAAATTATTCCTTCCATAATTGAAACACTTTGAAGAAATCTTTCGTTAAAGAACTAAACGACTAAAAAGCAAGTAGCGAAAACCTGTGCTTTATAGGGTACGCGAAATATGATTTACAGAGTGCCGGAAATATAGGGTCCTGTATAGGGTACAGGAAATATGATTTATAGAGTAGCTACAGATAGGAATCACAGGGTTTACGGGGCAGATGCCGTGATCTGGCATCTGGCCCATACGAGGCCGAGGCCTATTCATGAACTTCATTCCAAATTTTGAGTGAATTTACCTTTTAAAACAACGTTTATGCCGATAGGACAAGCATATGTATTACGTATTTAATAAATAATATGCTTCGTTTACCACATAAATCATATGATTCCCATACCCAAAACTTCAGATCTTTCATGTACCCGAAAATTGAATGTACCCTGCAACCTATAAATTACGTTTCCTGTTTCCAGTAAGTCACACGATTTCTGTGCCCCGTATTAAATCATATGATTACTGTACCCAGTAAATCATATCATTCGCATACCCAATAAATTCCTTTTCCAGTACTCAACATATATCTTTCCTGCAAGCAGTAAAACATACGTTATCTGCTTCCACTCAATCACATGCTTCCTGCCATGTATACGACATTAAGTTTTGTTTCCTGTACCCTGTAAAGCTTGTGGCCTCCTCTGCCCCGTAAACCCTGTGATTCCTATCTGTAGCTACTCTATAAATCATATTTCCTGTACCCTATACAGGACCCTATATTTCCGGCACTCTATAAATCATATTTCGCGTACCCTATGAAGCACAGGTTTTCGCTACTTGCTTCCTTATAAATCACACGTTTTTACCCACCCGAAGCAACTTCATGACTTCGGCAGAGTTTTCTTTTCTTTCCGCATTTTTTTTTTTTCGTCCCCTTCAGAGAACCGCTCAGAACCTCCCTCCCTACCTACCGTCGGTCGCTTAAGAAAGATGATAGATACGCCGGAGAGCCGTCGTCCCGTTATTGTTAGAAGGAAGAAAGCGTGATGACGCTAATGCATTTCGCTGAGGTGCAGCATTAAACCACCGATAGAACCGCTCTCTGAACGCGCGTATCTACCAGCCGAGGTGTGAAGGACAATTATAACCGGTGGCGCCGTGTTCAACTCTCTAATCCTTAACCGGGCCTTAGACTCTATATGGTCACTTCCATAATGTTATGTCTGGAGGACGTTTCTCAGCCTCTTGGTAAAGGGTTAGCTACTACATAAACAAATCTGGTATTTTTCATTCAAATAGTACTATTCTGTACGTACCTTACATGACACTTAAAACATTTCTCCCTTATACAGCTAGTTCTGGCCAAAATACCTATATGGAACGGAACTACGACAAATTTTTAAATATTTATAACTTGAAATATTTTGCATGAACTTTTATAAAAGTTTTACAAAATATACCTGAAACAAATGTATGAATAACATATGAGGATTTCACTTTCATCTCTAAATGTAAATAAATATTCCACTTAAAATCAAGAAATACATACCATGCGCTGAAACACAGTCGGTATTTACAACACGAATATTTGGGGGCCTTCTTCCCTTTTAGTGTGATCTTCATCCCTATAAGAATGGACGTAACTCGCCCTAGATTCGCGTGCGCCAAGGAATATGACAAAATTTTTCCCAGAAATGTTTAAAAAAAAAACTCCTGGCGTACTGCACAGTTTCCAGTTTCTGTCACGATTCTGCGGCTTTTTGAAAACTGCAGCGGCCTTCCAATCCAGTTTTGTCCATGTGGCCTTGCGTCAGTCCTGCCACGCGGCGTCCGCCTCCGATAACAAACATTAAAGAAACCTTATGTTCAAATAAAAAGGCCACCGCTGCCTCACACAAACGGTCTATGTAATACGAATGGAAATTGAACCCTACCGCACGTTGTTGCGGAAGTCAACCACACACCGGGTAGGTCGATCTTGTTGATATCCACTTGTAAAAAGCGTACGAAAATGGAAGTGTAATGCTTCCAGACAAGTGTTAACGTAAAGAACAAAAACCTCCATTTCTCTCAAGTATAATGCTAGCTAGTAATACTGTCCAGAAGAAATGGGCATTATACGTTAAGGCTCGACTGTTTCAATTAAAGGCTTCTTTTTCCTGTTTTATGCATATTGCAAAAATGCCCTTGTAGAGAAGTACCGCAGCTTGCTTACGACGGGGTTAGATGGGTAACATAAATGCTTTGTAGGAATTAACTGGTCACTGCCAAGCACATACCTTAAGTCGCCGCCGTGGAGATGGCACAACGAAGAATCTGTAAAGAAAAAGAAAAGGGTAAAATTATTATCACAATTAATAGGAGTTAATCAAATTTATTATAGGTACTCACCGGGATATGGCATGAACGCATGAAACACGTCTTCTCAGTAGGGTTAAATTAGAGACAAGGAGTGTTTAGGCTCTAAAAAAAGGTACCGTATTTTTAAGGACATTTGGTGCTCAAGTGGAATTGGGTTTGTGTGGTCTGGTTAACTGAAAATATATGATTAAACGTGATAAAGATATGCACATAACAAAGACCATTTTTTAGCTGGAGCACTCGGAAAGCGCATACCTCCGCCAAGCATGGCAACGTTAACGAAAAATTCAAATTGGTTCTGAAATTATAATTTCCATTTTATCAGCACGAAAATCTAATCATTTGTCCGTTTTGACAGTAATAACGCCTTCTGTAATTTTCTTGAAGATCCGTTTATAACTTTTAGGGTTATGTTGCTGACAAACATTATCCAAATGCACGAACAGACCAACCGATCATCACCAAAATTCGACCATCAATTTCTTTTAACATTTCTTACAATTCCTGTAAATTTGATAACGACGCGTTTATAACTTCTTGGTTATTTTTCAAAAAAAATTAAAATCAAACCTGGAGAAAAACGAACAAACAGATCATCACAAAAATATGGTCAGTTACTTTTCGTGATGTATCTATCTACTTGTGTAAATTTCATGAAATTCCGTCCATAACTTTTTGAAGTTGAGTCGATGTTGGCTGGTTTAAATCAAATAAAAACCAATGGTTTAAACCAACTAAAAAAACATGTTTTTTTATTGTTCAACTTTTTATAGTTTTTATTGATATGCATTGCAAATTAAAGTTTTACTTCTAGAAAGTATCAAATTTTAGTCACACAACTGGAAGGATGAGTTATTGTGTTTCTATTTAGGAATCCGTTTGACTGCTAGGACAGTTAGGTTCAACTATTGCTTATGTTTCTTAAAGACCTATAACTTATTGGATTTTGTGTAATTTCATTTCAGAGATGCATGTCTAATTATATTCTGGTAAGCCAGTAGCTATTGAAAATTAGGAGTAGTACTTATATAGAGGCTATTAGATAGCTATAATGAGCTCATGAGAAGGATGTAGGCATATAGCTATTTCACTTTCTTCAGTTCATTACTCTGTTTTGAATTAGCTCGTAGCTAGGCTATTTCTATTGAGATGATTCCTTATTTTGGAGCGTTTCTAAGTTTTTCAAAAGATTTTATAGCTACTTCACTTGTTTTAGTTCATTACTCTGCTAGGAAGTAGCTAGTAGCTTGCTATTTCTGTTAATTTGTATTTGTAATTTGAAGTGTTACCAAGTTTTGCAAAGCATTTTATATTGCAATTACAAATCATAGCATTTCTGCAGTTTGGATAATAAATGCAGCCATAGCAAATACAGGTACTCTGCTAACTGCTTTTTTCGTAACCCCTTTTTTTTCTCAAAATCATTCTTCTACAACAGGAAGTTGAAATGAAGTGACTAAGATTGTTGATGATTAGCTAGCTACATGTTTACAAAGCAGAAAACGCTTAATGTTGGATAAATTCCTAGAACTACAAAATATAAAAAACATGGTAACGAAAAATTCAAATTGGTGCTGAGACCGTGATTTTCTTTGTATCGACACCAAAATCTAATCAATTGCGCCTTTTAGCAATTTTAAGGGTTTCACTAATTTTCCTGAAGATCCGTTCATAATTTTTTTAGTTATGCTGCTAACAAACATTCCGACAAACGTCAGACAAACTCACAAACAGATAAACCGAGGATCACCAAAGTTTAATCATTTATATCTTGTAACAAAATCAATAGCTCCTGTAAATTTCATAAATATTCATTTTTACCTTTTTGAGTTATTGAGCTAACAAGCATAAAATTAAAAAGAGCAACTAACTAACGAACGAACACATCATCATAAAAATTTGGACATTTACTTTTCGTGACATAGCTACCGAACATGTCTTGTCTTATGAATTTCATAAAAATCCGTCTATAACTTTTAGAGTTATGGCATTAGGAAAAATGAGGCAGACAAACAAACAAAAGGATGAACGGATCTTCGCCAAAAGCTAATCATCTGTTCCTCCTAACATACTTAACAATCCCTGTAAATTTCGTCAAAAGCCGTCAATAACTTTTTGACTTATCTTGGTGACCGACAGACAAACAGATTAACAGAAAAACCCGACGAAAATATAACTTCCTTGGCGGAGGTAGGTAATTATGGTACTAAGAAAAAGAGGCAGACAAACAAACGGTAAAACGGATCTTCACCAAAAGTTAATGATCTGCTACCCTTAGCATGCCTAACAGTTTCTGTCAAGTTGGTAAACATCCGTCCATAACTTTTTGAGTTATCTTAGTGACAGACAAGTAGACAACCAGACAGACAGATAAACTCGACAAAAACATTATCTCTTTAGCAGAGGTATTAAATTAAAACAATTATAGTTGCATGTAGAAACCAGGGTTAGCAAAAACCATATTTTTTTTAAACCAAAATCCATGGTTTTCTGATTAAAACAAAAATAACGTGTTTTTTTTTTTTTTTTTTTTTTCAGTATTTTGTTTATTTTTCCAGTGTTTTAGGAGTTTTATCCGACATTTATAGGGTTTTCTATTGTGTAGACACATGTAGCTAGCTAATCGTCTACAATTTTAGTCACTTCATTTCAATTTCCTATAGTAGAAGAATGATTTTAAGATGCAGGGGTACGAAGTAGTTAGCAGAGAATCTGTATTTGCTATGGCTACATTTAATATGCAAACTGCAGATATACTGTAATTTATAATTGCAATATAAAATCCTCTGAAAAACTTTAAAACACTTTAAATTACAAATGCAAATTGACAGAAATAGCAAGCTTCTAGCTAATTGATAAAAGAGTAATGAACTAAAGAAAGTGAAACAGCTAAAAAAAATCCTCTGAAAAACGTAGAAACACTCCAATATACAAAGGCATTTTCATAGAAATTGCTACCTACTAGCTAATTAAGCGCAGAGCAATGAACTGAAGAAAGTGAAATAGCTATATGCCTACATGCTTCTCATGAGCTCACTAGCTATCTAATAGCAACTATATAACAACTACTACTTTTAATTTTCAGTAGCTTCTAGCTTACCAGAATATAATTAGGCATGCATCTCTGAAATGAAATAACAAAATTCAATAAGGTATTAGTTTCTAGTAAACATGAGTAATAGTTGACCCTAACTGTCCTAACACTCAAAACAGATTCCTGAAAAGAAACACATTAACTAAACCTTTCAGTTGTGTGACCAAAATTTGATACTTTCTAGAAGTAAAACTGTTCATTTTGCAATGTTTATGAATAAAAACCAAAAAAAATTAATAAAATCAAAAAAGTTGAATAAAAACAAAAAAAAAAAACATTGTTTTTTTGGTTGGTTTAAACCATGGTTTTTTTATTTGGTTTAAACCATTTGGTGTAAACCAGCCAACACTGGTAGAAACAATATATATTAGCATAGTATTATAATCGTTATTAAACATTCTAGATAGAGTAGGAGCCTCCTATTTTCACAGAAGAATTACCACGAATTACTTTAGAAAGAATAAACATAAACAGTAGTTAGTACATAGGAATGCGGAACCCAGATAGAGAGACAGATTGACCATTTATTTCTCTAACGCGTTGAGGTATTCTTGGTTCTTTTTTTTTTCATTCTAACGGAACCGGTGCATTACTTACATCACAAAACGAGAGTTTTCCCCACACGGGATCATCGTGCATAATTAAGTAATTCAGCTCAGGGTAACGTTGCCGCCGTCCCAGGGGGCGCTGCACCCCCTAATAACATAGGAGCGAAGCTAACTAACTTTTGGGCCTCGCACCCATCCTATGTCTCCTGAGGGATGTGCAGTATTTACCTCTTAGGCACAGACTAACTTCCTATCGAATCACAAATATCGAGCATTTAGACACCATACACTTTAGCACACCGGAAACAACTAAAATGGTAGTAATTCTTCCTATTCTCAGTTCAAACTTGGTGCCTTTTTTTTAAGTCGGGACATGGTAACAAATTGCCGCACAAGGCCCAAAAGGTCGATTAGGCGCCGCAAGAGGCAATTCCAAGTTGGTACGATTAGCGTAACGCGGCGTAGCTGGCAGTTTCGGTGCCGTGTTTTGCCGGGGTTGCCGAATAGCTCAAAAAGCGGTCAGCAACCTTTTTTCGACTCTAAAACGGCTTACTTCCATGTAGTGTGGCCCCTGCATGGCTCCATTTCGGCACTGACTTGCCAACATGGTAAGATGAATAATATCGAAAAATAAATGTCATGCGGGTTTTTGAAAATATACGCAGAGCTACCACCCTGTGAGTAATTCTATCGTCCACACTCAACATTAAGATTCGTGGTAATTATGCCCTCTAAACTTTGACTAGAAAGCATATTTGGGAAGTATATAAAATTAACTCTCCACGTAAGAAGCTCAAAGCCTCTGGTCAGGGTGACGTCGCGGTATTTTTGCTAAAGCGAAGACCACACCATTATACATTTCTGGGATCTTGTTAAGAATACGCACCCCAGACGTTACTGGGGTACGTATTCTTAACAAGGTTAATTGAATGAATAATACAAACAAATTAGGTCTAACCTAACCTAAAGAATGTAGCACGGATACAGGAAAATTACTGGGGTGCTTATTCTTAACAAGGTCATACTGGGGTGCTTATTCTTAACTAGATCCCATTTCTGCTTATGTTATATAGTAATAAAAAGATAAACTATTCATATTGTCATTCAATCAAGAAAATAAATTGCTTTGTGCAGAGTTTTATAAGAATGTACTGTCATTATAAGGAAAACGCTGCCAATACAAGTGTAGGATCAAGTGCCGAAAGAATATCTTTGACAATTCGCGGCTTGGAAGCTGCTGATTCACTTACCAACAAGTGGGTTCGTCAAACAGAGCGGCTTTAGCAGTTAGTTTGTTTGTGAAAATGTGCAAACTATTTTATACAGTATGTACCGGATAAACCAGCGTCAAGAGCCGATTTTTTAAGTTTTTTTATCAGTAGCATGTAGATAGCACATTTTGGAGGAACACCTGTGATCTCATCAGGTCAAGGTGTTGAATTTTCTACAGAATACGATGTACTGAAGACACCATTCGGTGAAAATATCCAGCCTAGAATGAATAGGGATAACGAACGTACTTTGTAACCGCTGCTTCAAATAATGGTACTCCTACGAGAACTGATGTTTTACTTGGTCAGCTAGAGGGGTAATCCTTTATTGCTGTAGACGTGACCACGCGGGGTAACTTTCATAATGTTAATCCTACGAAACCTCATTTTAAGCGTCCGATAAAGGATTAACCAGCCGTACATTATGCTATTTCGCTACACTCTGCAGCGATAGAAGCCGGTCTGACCCTGAGAGAATTCTTGGGCGCCTCAGAAGTTAACAACACAAAATAGCTGTTGAGGCGGCCAAAATTCTGATAGGGAAGAAGAAAAGGTAGAGACATGTAAAATGTTCAAGGCAGAACTACAAACACACATGCATGCAGGATGACTAAGAACGAAAGCAACCAGTCATGCAAGCAGAAAACAAACAAGAGAAATAGACAATCAATAGGAGCAGCAAAAAAGGAGTCACCAAAATTTACGCAGAAGTGGTAACGTCATCAGGCCAGGCAGGTTGTTGAGCTCCTGTACAGCTTTTCCTTTCCGTTTGCGACGAAAAATAACTCATATAGAGCTGAAGATTGGCCCCAAGCAGTGCCTAGCTGCGCAGCTTTTGCTTTCCGCATTCGACGAAAAAAACAATTGTAGAGCTGAAGATTGGCCCCAAACAGTGCCGTGCAGCTTTTGCTTTCTGTGTACAGCAAAAAAAAAATAGTGGAGCTGAAGATTGGCCCCAAACAATGCATAGAAAACAGCGGCGGGGCAGAAGAATAATGGACCCAGGCGCGCCACCGTCCATCATTACCGAGATAACTCGTCTTATTGATTTTTCGATCGTAAAACATGGAGAAAAGTGTCGGCTTGTGCGTCAAAGACTATACTCAGCGGAAGATACATTGCCTGCAGCTCCAAACTACTTCATAATTTGCCTTGGAGGCTTAACGGAACAGCCATAGCGTGGCCCTGTGATGAGCCCTTCTTTGGGTTTGAGAAAGAGGACATGCATAAAGGCGAACTTACAGACATGAGAGAAAGATTACTAGTCCTAAAAGTTGTAAATGAATTTCGGTTCGGCTTGCTAAAAGATATAAAAGATGTTACGCAGATGTCATCTTTGTGATCTAGAATTACTTCAGCGTTTATGAGTTTAATTCTTAAAATGAAAAATAAGGAAAAAATCGCTAAAAGTAAGGTGTTTTTATTTATATTCAAGAAGTTATCATTGCATAAAGAACTAACATTTCGGATCAACTGTCCACCTTTAGCAAAATTGCTGTGATACAAGATATAAGAAAATTATACTGCAATAAACAAAAAGAGTCCAACTTAAAAAAACTATCCGTAAAGCCAGCTGCTGACGAGAGCCTCTGGTTCCCAAAACGCGAAAGCAAACAGTTTCCGTTTCGTGGAACAAATGTTCCCGGCACTGCAAACGCGGAGTCGACTTTCGCGACTCGCGAGCACATCAGCTGGTCTTGTTTCCCAACTGCTTCAGTGTTCTGTTGCTTCTCCCACCTGCCAAAGGAAAAATATCACCCGTGTTTCACTTTGCTGCCTCACATTGCTCTACAGACGTTCTATTCTCATGTGCACAATATCAAGCTAATGACTATTTATCTAGTTAGTTACATCATTACTTAAGGTGAAAATCTCTTTAGTTATTATGAACCATCTCTGACCTGTCCAACCTCCAAGTAGTTGCCACCTTCATCCAAGTTCTCACATACACTAGTGAATCATACCACCTTTCAAATTCCTCAAAATAATGCCCATCAGCTCACTAATTCACACATGGTGCTTTGCACAGACTTTCTCAGCAACAGCATGTGATGATGCGCCTCCGAAAACAGTTAAATATTGGAGAGTTCATTAAACATTGAACTATTCCGCTTCAAATTTAACAAAAATGTCATTATATATGGAGAAAAGTTTGTTTTTCGTATAAAATTTACCAAACTTTTGATAAGCATTGCCACGGCCACTGTTTTGTTCCCGTTCCGTGCAACAGGAATGCAGCAGGGGGGGGGGGGGACAAAAGGTTCCGAGCGGTTGCGTGTTGAATGAGTGAAGTCAAATGTTACATGGACGGAAGAGAATTGGGACAATGTGATCTTCTCCTACGAAAAGAAGTTTAATTTGGACGGGCCTGACGGATCGTAGTGCTATTGGCATGACTTGCTTGAAGAAAGAAGAGCAACTGTTTTCACAAAGACCAATTGGAAAATATCAGTAGCGATCTGGGGAGCCTTTTCTGCCTCTGGAAAAGCCAAGTTAGTAGTGATGGAAGGTAGATAAAACTCCGCTAGATACAGTGGTGTGTTTGAAGAAAGTCTTTGTCCATTTCTGTATGATGTACGTGACAGTAAGGCTTCAGTCACATAGAACTATACGCTATTCGGTATACTCTATACGTGCATTAGGGGTTGCTATACGCAATACGCTCCACTGTATACGTGCATTACTGGTCACATAGATAGGCTTCACGCATTCAGTATACACAGTATCTCCGGGGTTTAGAGTTTATGAAAATGGACTCTTCGGACGAAGAAGATTTGGCTCTGGCTTTATTAATGGAGGCACATAAAAAGGAACGAAGTATTTGGGTACGACATCACTGTAAAAAGCACCCTGAATTGGCGAATTCTACATAACATTTAATAATTTAGTCCATTACCCTGATGAGAAAACGATTCATAATTACATATTTCATGTTGTAGGTAAACTGCAATGGCATAACTAGTATAAATACGAATAGCCTACACGACATTTTACGCTAATTCCTGTACTTGTCTAAGTCCTCGTTGAAGACAATGCAATAACTAGAGCACTCTGACAGCGCATACCTCCGCCAAGCAAGGCAACGGTTAAGAAAAAATAAAATTGGTTCTGAGACCACGATTTTCTTCGAATCAAAACCAAAATCTAATCATTTGTGCCCTTCAACAGTGTTAACAGATTCAGTATATTTTTTGGAGATCCGTTTATAACTTGTTGAGTTATTCTGCTAACAAATTTTATGATAAATATGAGTCAACCATGCAAACGAACCAACCGATCTCCACCAAAATTTAGTCATTCATGTCTTTTAACATTACTAACAACTTCTATAAATTTCATAAAGATACATTCATTATATTTTCGAGTTATTGTCCTAACAAGCATAAAATCAAAAGCAGTTACAAACGAACGAACAAACGGATCATTACAAAAATTTAGTCATTTACTCTCCGTAATATACCTAACTACTCATGAAATTTCATAAAAATCCGTCTATACCTTTTTGAGTTATAGAATTGACTAAAATGAGGCAGACAAACAAACAAACGGAAGGACGGATCTTTACCAACTGTTAATCTTCTGTTCCTCTGAACATACCTAACAAACCCTATCAATTTCGTCCAAGTCCGTCCATAGCTTTTTGAGTTATCTTGGTGACAAACAGACAGATAGAACAACAGACTGACAGACAAAGCCGACGAAAACATAACCTCCCTGGCGGAGGTATAAATAATTGTCCTTTTTTTTTTCCTTCAGACATCTTGCCACAGGATCATCGTTTGCGTCGATGTCTCCATCGTTTCACATGACACTAAATACAATTGCTGAACATGTGTTGGACACATGTGGTAAATTGTTCAACCTCTGGAAATGCTGAAACCATCTGAAGAGGTAGGCATGTTTAGAAGTATTTTTAAGAGGAGCGGAAATGCATTTTGACCCTGTAAGCTAACGTAACCTAACCTGGTTGGGTTAGGTTAAGGTAGGGTAGACTAGGTTATGTTCCGTTAGGTTAGAGGGCTCAAAATGTATTTCAGCTCCCCTAAATATAACTTTTAACACACCTACATTCAAATTCCATTGACATTTCGACCGGAAATACCTAAAATACAGCAAAGGCAAGGTAAAAACTGAGCTTATAGACTGTTATTAATTTTAGTAATAATGGTATTCATTTCGTGATCATGTTTGAATGAAAGGATGTAGTAACAGTTCCATAGATGGCAATATAGTTATTTACAACGAGTTGTGTTCATACTTAAATAGATTGTATGTAATTTAAAATACACAAATCACAAAACATTTCCTTTTGATACCTAAATCGAATGAATACCAGACGAACGTGGAAAGTGGTTACAAACCTGGCAAAACTAATAAACAGGTCGCTATTTGGTGGTATACGGTGCGCGGGCATCGAACAAGCGGGATTCTTGCTACACTAGTGTCCTATACGCAGCTAAACGCAGTTTAGTTTAGTACCTATAGTATTCTCTGATGTGACGAGGTACATAGCTTTAACATAGGCCGATTCCACCTGTACGGGTGCCCTCCAAACTTGCACCGCATACCGTATAGTATAGCTCTAGGTGACTGAAGCCTAATGCAACTTTTCAGTAGGACAATGCAGCCACCCACACCTCAAAGCTAACAAAAGACTGGTTTAAAATGAAAAACATTCAAGTTCTGGACTGGCCTGCCAAGTCTCCGGACTTGAATCCAATAGAAATCCATGGGGAATTTTCTCACAGCGAGTGTACTATAATGGACCTCAATTTGCAGATATAGAATCCCTAAGACTGTATAAAAAAAATTATTGATATGAAATTCCCACTGAACCTCTCAAAAATCTAACTTGTTAAATGCAAACAGGTGTGTTGCAGTACTGCAATCTATAGGAAGTACCTGCAAATACAAAATGTTGGATAATTTTTTATCCATACAGATAATCAAAAGTGTTTTATACTTACTTCCACCCTTAAAACTGTACTTTTGGTCATGTTTTATACTTACTTCCACCCTTAAAACTGTACTTTTGGTCATAAGTTTTTTCTGGAAATTAATCATGAAACTGATTATATACACAGGATCTCATGACATGTGTAAAAGCAACATTCAAATTTTCATGAAAAATGTGGCATAATTAAAAAGGTATTAGCATTTTTTGGGGTGTCTTATACTTATTTCCCCCACTTTCGTCCGCAGATCAACTAAGGTAGCGACCTTAAACAAAAAACAAACTGTTTATATAGAAGCGTAACGAATGCAATGTGTACGAAAAACTCATTCATCAGTATAGACCATAGGTAATTGGTAAATTTAGTTTTAATCAATGTTAGGCCATTATATAAGTGTCGTAATATTCTTTATGATTGGCACCCACTATAGATATGTATATATAAAGATATGCATTTTGTACTAATAAATACATTCTTTATTCCACCATCAAGACTCCTTTTCTTGTTTTTCAGTTCCGTGCGCTAATTAGAAATCCTTTCGTTGAAGTTTCGATAACCAGCCATAGCACCTATTAGGTATCTTGAGCGGGCCGTCTAGTCATGTGCAGAGTATGTTGAAAGTTTAATCAAGTGAAATTTCGTTCCCCAAAAGACGAGCCCTAAACAATACCTCGACAAAACCCTAGGGTCAAATGAAACCAACAACCCAGAAGGCGTTCCTAGTTGTGCTTTCAAGTTGATTCAACCTAGGAGTCCTTCATTCGTCAATGAAGTGTAGTCCGTAGCATTTTTCATTTGTTAGTGAGCATTCAAAATTTAATTGGAAAAATCTTGAATACACTGCAACGACCTGCATTTAGTCGAAACAATCTACACTCCTTTGAAACTAGAGAACAAGTTTTCAAATCTAGCAATAAAACCTGTGAATTTATTCATAATTATGAAACGTTTTTCATCCACACTAAACAATCTTCCTCACTGAAACGTACTCCGAAACGCTGCGACAATTTTCAATTAAAGAAAAAAATTTTCAAATTGTTGAAACAATCCATGGAGAAAAAGTCGAAACAATTATCAGTAGCTTAGATTAATGAAATACATACTTCGAATGATGGTAATTTCAATCTAATTTCTAGTCCGTCCTGACCACACCCTAAGAAACAATACGAGTTACAAATCAGATCGTCAGGCCACTGACAAAGTTGACAATGATAGCAAAGTAAGTTTGTCCATAAGCTGGGAAACTTTCGTCCTATACGAAATAGCTTCTTAATTTATACGAATTGGAACTCGAAAATAGTGCAAAATTACATAGGAAAGTCTCAGAACAAATCAAAAGAGGTACCTGAATGACTAGTTCATGTACCAATGCAACGATCGATGTTCATCTAACAGCTACGAAACTCGGTACGATAGTTACACTGCAGGTGCTTTAATGCTGCTTATGTATAGATCTCGTGAGCTATGCAGAAAGTTGTACAATAACTTCTCAAAACAAAGCACAAGAGAACATAATTCAGCTTATTTAACCAGTACAATGAGTTGCATCAGACAGCTGGGGAATGAATTACGGCAGTTGCCCTGAATGGTGGTTCTCGTGACATACGAGGAAAGTTGCATAAACTTTTCGTAACGAATCAAAATACACATACACCTGGTTCTCATAATATGCAAGTCCATGATATGCGAATGGACAATCATAACCAATGACTCTCTTTAGAAAAATTCACTTGTATGCGATATGCGAGTTGTCTTGGAAAATGCGAGTTGTGAGAGGGAGATCATGCCACACTACATTAGCTTCGACTTTCTCCCAACTGTTTAACCTATATAGTGCCCATTGTACACATATGTTGACATTACATATACTGTTATTCCTAAAAAAAGTGATGTTTAGTTGAAGCACTAAAGGGTTGTCTTTTCATGTAGATGTTGCGTCTACCGTTACGGTTGTTTTTTAGCTCGGGTTTTTTTAGTGCAATATTTTTTATGAAAAAGTAGTATTATATTGATTTGTTGTATCGTCTCCACAACAAAGGCTATCATCTCATAGCTGAAGAAAGAGGGGAAAAAATTGTTAACAGAAACGTGGAACCTATGCACGAGGGTGTTCCCACACAGGATTCAACCATATGCCCCATGAGGAAGAAAAAAGTTACACGAACCACACGCATAACTAAAAGACTAACTGGAGTTAATAGCGAAAAGTATACATCGTATGTAGTACAGCGCATACATCAAGATTTACCGTACTAAAAATTTCATTTTCTTTACTGAACAATAAGCTTCAAATTCCTTACAGCTTTCCCACAAAACTCTAACTAAACGAGGCCAAGTAGTGAGTACGTTTTTTAAAGCAGCGATTCTAAGCCGCATCGCGCACAGTCCCACATGTTTTATCTCGGCACTGCTGAAGAAAAGTCTGGATTTAACTACGAATTTACCTATGTGAGTTCCGTGTCTCAAATATTAGTCAGTGCGCTTCTTCTGGCAAGGAAAAAATGAGCAAAGCATCTCAAAGAGACAAAAAAAGAAGAAGGCAAAAGCAAGAGACACTGGTTCGTAGACCCCCTTCCGTGGCCCCTCACACGGGAGCAGGTAGGAGTCCCGTGAGATAGGTCGCTTACCACCATCGGCGGCCCACCTCACGAAGTAGAAGGTAAAGTACCTGTAACTTTACAAGCTAACCTTATCAGCAGGAACTGGGGCCAGATGCAACATCCCCTGCGGAATGGCACTCAGATTGATCCTTTCGGGCGTGAGAGACATAGGTATTCCGACTGGGATAGGGACCACCAAAATATACCTCTGAGGGACAACTTAGTGGGTTACTGAATCCTCCTAAACTACATATATATTTTAAATAGTTATTAAGAATAGTTTATCTACGTTACGCATTATAAGCGTCGTGAGGCCCACTTCAAGGGGAGGGGGGCTTAAGACTTCTTAAGCCCCATAAAATTTTCCTAAGTCTTCTTATAATTTTGAATGCTGAAAATAGCACAAACTTGCCTACACTCCTGGAGCTAAGCCCCCCATATCTCTCAATTTTAGTGACACTACTGTTACCCGATGAAAAGAATTATTTTAGGTTAAAAGTAGGAAACTCGAATAGAATCATTTATTCCCGGGAAAATTAACAGACTCTCAGCTAATCTGAAGCCTTTCCAAGACACGAAGCGCAAAATTATTCATCCCAAGTGAAGGACTGCAGTTCTATATACAGCATAAGACGCAGTACATTAGCCTAGAAGTGTAAACGAATGTGTCAGCGTTTACTGTTTTTCAACCATCCGTTGAAGACTTCATTAACGCTCTTCTGCTCAGGCAACAATTTCCCATTTTTCGTAAGAGCTCTTCCATCAAACTCACCGACGTATTCCATCTTACGCCATGGCGTGGAACAAGAATTACTCAACGTCCATAACAATCCCTGAAGTTCATCCGTGACACCCGTGGGTACATGACGCACTCACGCGGCGGTATCCACGAGGACTTTTATGGTGCCGTGACCTTACGCGCCCTGTCATCTCAAAAAGAACTTCCTCATTAGCTTGGGGCATAGCGTTCGTTTGCTTATAAGGAAATGCGTGTCTTTCGGTGGAAGTACGTAAGGAAGGGAACGACATCTAGCGACAGGTATTGGATATGATGGACGAATTAATACCGATCTGCAAGTTTAGCGAATTAATGTTACAATTTTGCCGATGCTCCTATAATTAAATATGTGTGTATGTATACAGACAGCCCGTCGTGGGCAACAAAATTTCAACTAGCTGTCGTGCTTCTCGTCTAATTCAGCAATCTTCAATTTTTTTGCCTTCTACAAGTAAAATAAATATATATGCACCTCTGAATAATTAATACCATATGCGTGAACAAGGCCTGCGATTTTAAACTTGATAGTGATTAGGTCCTAAATAAAATCATTATATTCAGCATATTATTTATTACGAGGACACTGCACACCTAAAACATCACAAACTTATTTTCATGAGTTGATAGGTGCACCGGCACCCGAACGCATATTTACGAGGAGGAGCACCCTCGTTAACACACATGCAGTAAATTGAAGGTAATTAATGAGCAGGGATCTGTAATTCGTTAATTTTAATCGATGACAATGGATAAAAATTACAAATATCGATGGGGAAAATGAATTAGAGTATGCTTGAGCAAAGGTGAAGGTGGGTAGCCATGGGTGTGAATGGGCGGCAAGGAATGTTAGAGTGTTAATGCTGAGCAAATGATGTCAAGATTTGGTACAGGTTATCGTATTCTTATATTGTTTAACATTTCTAACAATTCCTGAAATTTTCATAGAGATCCTTTCATAACTTTTTATGTTACGCTGCTGGCAACCATAAAATCAAACATAAAGGCAACCAGACCAACAGATCTTTGCAAAAATTGGCAATTTGCTCTTTGCAATATCCTTAACAATTTCTGCAAATTTCATGCAGATCCGTTGACAACTTTTTGAGCTATGTTACCAAGAACAAAAAGGCACACAAACATCCAAACGGTTGAACGGTTCTTCACAAAAAATTAATCGTCTGTTATTTTAAACATTTTAAACGTGACTAACAATCTATGTAAATTTCGTGATGATCCACCAATATAATTTTGAGTTATCTCCGTGACAGACAGACAAAAACAACCTCTTTGGGGGGAGAGGGGGTAATGAATAAAAGTGTTCAAGTCATAAAGATAGCTCAGAATGGGTTCTCAGTAAGTACGACGATAAATACATTGACCGCCCTTAGACGCAATGTATTCTCCTACTACATATACCTATATATATCTATATATTGTTGTACTATAGTCTGTTGGCTTTCTCTTATAGCCATACGTACATGTGAAATAGCGCACGAAACTAGACAACCTCCAAATATAGGAATGACTCATTTAGCTACAGACTGTCCGTATACGAGACTGCGATCGTGACCTCTATTTTTACTAACCTCGATCACTTGCAAAACTACGACCTTGGCTTCTGATCATCCTCTCACCCCTGGCGACCCCGCGACGCCTGCAACAAGCGATGAAAGCAACGGCTCCTGGCGGTCGTTGGGAAGAAGACATACGACCGGAAACGGTCACGACAGCAGGGCGAAGTATGTGATACAATGAGAGGGAAAACCTCAACACCAAACTCAGAAGTTAATGGGAGGCAGACTGTGAGGCGTAAAAAGCATGCAAAAAGATAGGGATGGTGTGACGTAATTAGTATACACTTCTACCAAACGGGCCCATCAGTTTCCTCTCGCTTGTTCATAGGGGCCCATCTCTGATTTCTCTTTTGCTTTGATGAGATCCAACAGTCGATTCCTCTGCTTTGAAGGGACTACCGAAGGTTTTCTTTCCTTTTTTTCCTCTAGAAGGCACTCCCAGGTGGGCTTCCTTTGCTTTGAAGGGATCCAGCGGTGGGTTCCCTTTGCTTAGAAGGGATCATACAAATACTGCAGCGAAATCAACAGAGAACCAACCACATCGGCAAAAGTTGATCTACGGTTACAATACAGTTGACGGTCCTGGTGTAGTATGTGACCGACATCAACGTCTGTATTACATTAGAATAGGATCATGTTGGGTTAGAATAGATTAAGCTGAAATGGCGTTTTTTGGAAAAAGTGAACGTAGAAATTACGAAATTATGCTCTTAGTAAAATGTGGCTGGGCTAGAATTGGTTAGGTTAGTAAAGAGTAGGTAGGTTAGGATAAGTGTAGATAGATTCCGCTCAACTAGAATAGGTAACTAACCTAGCTTTTAGGCAGGCACACATACTTGAATCTCAGGTAGGCCACATGCATGTATTTTACCTCAATCTCAGGTAGGCCCCATACAAGTATTATACCTGAAGCAGGTGGAAATCATGCATTTTTTTACCTCAATCTCAGGTAGGCCCCATACAAGTATTATACCTGAATCAGGTGGAAATCATACATGTTTTTTACCTCAATCTCAGGTAGGCCCAATACAAGTATTATATATACCTGAATCAGGTGCAACCCATTCATATGTGTTTTTACCTCGATCTCAAGTAGGCCCCATACAAGTATTACACTTGAATCAGGTGAAAACCTTACAGGGGTTTTCACCTGAATCTCAGATATATTATATCTGAATCTCAGGTAGACCACATGCATGGATTTTACCTGAATCTCAGGTAGGCTCTGCATCATCAGGGCACGTAGCTATTGGAAAAAGATTTTTTAAGACAGTGTATGAAAAATAGAAGCTCCGAGTCCATAGAGCGGTTGCAGTGTGGGTGGTGGTAATCGAAGTTCACAGATTACTAGATCAAAAGTTTTGCTATAGGTGAACCAGGGACAAAACGAAACCTACAGCAGTATGAGACAAATTACCTTCTAATTAAAGTTAGCTATATTGAGGACTTTGAGCCTCCGTTTCCACTATAGAGGCAGTCTCACAGAGGAAGAGAGAAGGAATATGTCTAAGTTGATAGAAACCTAGAACCCATGCACGAGGGTGTTCCCACATCTAAGCACCGCGCTTGGGAACAGCAAGTACTGCAAGCATGGCTACCCAGGAAAAAGTTGATAAATCTTTACGCATGAGAATTGTTAATTTACACAAAATTTCAGCATCAGGGCACTCGCAGAACAGGTAAATCGTTCAAAGAGTATTGTTGGAAGAATTGTGAAAGATTATGAAGATCTTGGACGTGTTTCGAGTGTTCGGAAACGTGGGAGGCCCAGAAAAACTTCT